>JAFLJL010002678.1:0-12500 GCA_018398815.1 Conus ventricosus
GATCAAGCTTTTTTTTACCCATGATTTATCAGGCGGAGGCGATGGCGGCGGAGGCACTGGACTTTGACCTCCACCGCCGCCTGTAATAGCCATCACCAGTGTACTTATTGCAAATCCTAAGGCTGTTATAACGCTTACTAATGTGACTCCTTGCTCTCTAAACAGTGTTCGTATTCGTTCTGCTAGTGTCGTGTCTTCATATAAAATTTTTCGGATAGTTTCTCTTATTCTATTCACTTGAGTTCGTAATTGGTCTCGGTTAGTAGTTAGCGCTTCTAGTCTTGCCGATCTCTCTTGTTCAAGATCTTTTAGTCTTTGGGCTATTCTTTCTTTAATATCATGCCCTAAGTTGGCGTCATCAGCCTCAACGAGTTTTTCTTTTTCTCTTTTTATATGCTCATCTAGTTCACCTAGTTTTGCTAAATTGTTTGTTAATTCGCCTCTGATGCTTCTTAAAGCATGATCAAGGGCTGCTATTTCCCGCATAGGCAATGGGGAATCATTAATTGTTTTTAATGCTGTTTCTTCTGAAAAACTAGTTTCTGCTTCTATTGCATTTATTATTTCATCTGCTGATTGATTTAATTCTTTAAGTTTCCATGTTTTGTATTTGGTTAGCTGTTGGGAGTTCTTGTAGCGTGTTTTGAAGTTTAGCAACTGCATCCTTATCTAATTTCGGCCTAATAAGGCCAAGGCGATTTTGATCTTTTACACTGAGTCTTTGTCTAATTGAACCCACGGCTAAAAACTTTGATGGGTCTTTTTTAGTTGTAAGCCGAACAAGTTGTCCTTGGTCGTTTTTCACAGACAAATGACCATCTTCTAATTCAAAATCATTTGGGTCTATAAATTCGGGAGGTTCTTGGCCTCTTGCTCCGACCGTACTTTCTGTTAATTCACGCCGCATTGAGAGCATTGAGCGATGCCGTGTCAAAGGGATCATTTCACTCATGTCGTCTCCAGGATCAAAAACATCATAATCTTCTTCATCTTCAATTCCTGCCATGTTTTTAAATAATTATTTTTTTATTTTGCTTTATAAAAATGTTACAAGCACATGGCTCGATTCTTGACCCGCATAGAAGACTGAAAAACCCTTTGGCGTGAAGGGAAATAAGCGGACTATTACTGTTCCAAATAATCCATCTACTATTGATGCAGATCAAATTCTTACTGTCAAATTTCCAGACCTAGGAGCAGATGACGTGATTGTGCCAGGCTCTGCGCGTCTTACTTTCAAAATAGCGCTCGCTTCAACAACAGACCCAAACAGGACAGTTGTACAGAATCTGGGACGGGCAATCGTTAAGAAAATTCCTATAAAACTTGAGGGGCAAGAAATATTTTCTTTACACAATGCAGACATATTTTTAACCTATTCTGATCTATGGCTAACCACGAATGAAAGGGCTGATCTTGCGTTTCAAGGAATAGAAAATGAAGAAGCGCTAAAACATAGAATAGGCGCTGAAGATACTAAAGACGGCAAAAAGTATGTAGCCGTAAATTTTGCGTTTGGAAATCGCTTTTCCATTCCCTTAGATTTTGAGTTGTTAAAAGCGCATGCACCATACTTTCAAGGAGCATTAAAAGACAGATTGTCATATGAACTAACTTTTAATGAATACAAACGGGTTATTAGATCATCAGACACCGAAGCAAAGTACAGCATTTCTGACATCTCGTTAGAGTTTGACGTTGTTAGCAACCCTAATTTAGCAAGGCTGATTGAACAACAATATCAGTCAAAATTAGCAATATATTACGAAAGAGTGATTCATCATACAACATATCCTAGAAGCAGGGCAGACACTATATGGAATTTTAGTTTTAGCGTCTCAGCAAGATCGCTTAAAGGTATTTTATTGCTGTGTGAAGATGAAGAATCGAGCCGAGCGGCGCTGGGTATCATCTAGACTGACAATACACAAGCAAATTTACGATGCTGCCAAACAGAAAGTCGTACAGTTTGTCCATCAAGCCAAAACCGCTTTTTATTCTTCCAAAGTTGCAGCAGCATCCTCGTGTAAAGAACTGTTTAGAACTGTCACTAGCATGTTGGGTAATGCTGCAAGTGTTGTAATGCCGTCCACTCATGAGCCGTCACAGCTTCCTGGTTTGTTTTCTCATTTTTCGCCCACAAAATTCAAACAACTCGAAACGCTTTCTCCCCATCCTCAGATACTTCAGATCAGTCTGTTGTTTTAACGGTACCACACTCTGTGAGTTCTTGCCAGTGTCCGAGCAGACTGTTCGTAAAATCATCACACAGTCTGCGAAAACATCCTGTGACCTTGACCCCATTCCCACCCCACTCCTCTTTGAACACCTTGACTCTCTCCTTCCTACCATCACCAAAATTCTTAACGAGTCTCTGTCTTCTGGCACAGTTCCCACTGACTTAAGACCGCCCTTGTTAAACCTCTACTCAAGAAAAGCAGTCTTGATCCCAACGTTCTTAAAAATTACAGACCCATCTCAAATCTTCCTTTCCTATCCAAAATTCTTGAGAAAGTCATTCTTCAACAGCTCTCTGACCATCTGGCCTCAAACAACCTCCTCACACCACATCAGTCAGCTTATCGCCCTGGGCACAGCACGGAGACCACCATCCTTCGCATTCTCAATGATATTCTAAATTCCTCAGACGAAAACAAAATTTCTGTCCTTCTTTTGCTAGATCTTTCGGCAGCCTTTGACACCATAGACCATGAAATCCTTCTCTCTCGTTTGAAATACACATGTGGCATCAGGGAAACAGCTTTAAATTGGTTTTCGTTCTTATCTTCTAGACAGGAAACAGTTTATTCAAGTGGGTGATCACCGTTCTGATGAATCTAACCTCCAGTTTGGCGTGCCTCAGGGATCCGTGCTGGGACCTGTCCTCTTTATTTTGTACACCACTCCATTGTCTAATGTCATCCACGGCCATTCCGTTTCACACGAAATGTTTGCGGATGATACTCAGCTGCTCCATTCCTCTGTCATCGATGACTATTTCCACCCCTTGTTTCTACTCTTCAATCTTGTACTTCTGATATCGAGACCTGGATGTCAGCAAATAAGCTTAAATTAAACTGTGAGAAGACTGAAGCCATCCGTTTTTCAAAGCGGTCACATCATGGCCCTGATCCGATCCCTTCTTCTTTGACATTAGGTTCCAGCACTATTGAATTTTCAAACACTGTTCGTGACCTTGGTGTTCTCCTTGATAGTGACCTCTCAATGAAACAGCATGTCACAAAAACTTGTCAGTTAGCTTACATGGAACTTAAAACGAATTGCTGCTATTCGACCCTATCTCACTGAAGACGCCACAAAAACTCTCGTTTCATCATACATCCTTTCAAGGCTAGATTACTGCAACTGTGTTCTCCTTGGCTGTCCCTCAACTGTCATCCAACCCCTCCAACGTGTACAGAACTCTGCAGCCCGTCTCATTTGCAAATCTCCTGGGACCCAACCCTGCAGCCCTCTCCTGAAAAAGTTGCACTGGCTCCCCGTTGAAGAAAGAATTAAATACAAATGTTGTTGTCTCTGCTTCAAGATTTTCACTGGCGATGCCCCTGCCTATCTTTCCGATCTCCTTCAAGTATATGTCCCATCACGAACGCTCCGCTCCTCCACCGACACCAGGACCTTCCGCTTTCCCAGTTACCGTCCCCATCGTAAACAGCATGGCGAACGAGCTTTCTCATACGCAGCTCCCAAACTCTGGAATAAACTCCCCTATGACTTAAGACATTCTCAACCTTTTCTTCCTTCAAAACCTCCCTGAAAACCCACCTTTTCAAACAATACTAAGAAGACAGTCATTACCAGATAGTTGATTGACTCTTGTTGCTTCTGTGGATCGCTTAGTAGTTTGTGCTTGTTGCGGCTGTTGTGTATTGTGTGTCTGTGCGTGAGAGTGTGTGTGCGCGTGGGAGATAATGGGAGAGAGCCTTTGTTTTTCATTTCTGAGCCGTTTTTCAATGCTTTTTCTTTACATTTAGCAATTGTATTTTTTCTGCCTTTGTAAAGCCCCTTTGTGCCGTGGAAGGCGCTATATAAATCCCCATTATTATTATTATTATTAACCATTCAAAAGAGGAAGTGAAAAGTTTTTTAAATCCAAAAATAACGAAAGTACAATGTTCGATTGAGGGCAGTCCTAACCAAATCTATGCTAGCGGGCTTAAACCTTATCAGCATTTTGATGAAATAAGAAAACTGTTTGGAGGTGGGAGGTGTAGAAATCCAACAGTTGACCTTGTGTCTAAAGATCTACACCTTCACAGTGTAATACTTGATGATTATTTAACAACAAAATACGGTTTATGGATTGACCTAAGGTCAACGGAGGATAATCGGTTACATGGAAGCGGAGAGCTGTGAGAGACATAAAACATTCAAATTGATAAAGAAGAAGAAGCCGATAAACCACTTAATGTACATTTGTTTTTATTATATGATGCACAGCTAAATATTGAAGCTAACAGATTAAAACTGTAGTATACTAAATTATTTTTATTTTATAAAAAGCATGTCTGTTCAGGTTTATCCAAATGTGCCTACAGCGCCGCCAAAAGAAGAGATAGTAGAAACCCCTAACATAAAAACCTTCAGATTAACCAACATTACACAAATGCAGCAAAAACTAGAGCAGGACCTTTCAAAATACAGCAAAACCAAACGAAGGTATTCTGCCGCCTTTAATGCTGTTACCTATGTTAATACTGGAGCATCGACTATAAGTGCTCTATCAGCAGGAACGAGTGTTGGTCTCTTAGCAACGGGCATAGGCGCACCCGTGGCTTTACCTCTAGGCGGTTTGTCTTTAGCTCTCGGCCTGTGTTCATTAGCTGTAGGTGCTGCTAGCAAAAAATTAAAAACTAAACTCCAAAAGCACACAGCTATGTTCAACTAATAACGGCTAAACTTAGTTCGTTTAAACTGACAATAAATAAAGCGCTTTTTGACTCAAACATCACGATGAAGAATTTAATCGTTTACAGGCCGATTTTGATGACTACAAAAGACAAAAGTTTGATCTTCAAAGAAAGGCAAGGGCAAGTTTTTCTCAACAGCCAGACGCCGAGCAGATAAAAAAGGAATGCTTAAAAAAAGTAAACGAGACATTAAACTCTGTTCTAAACAGCTCACATTAACAACACCAAAAGGTGTTTATACTTTAGTTTATGAGTCCAAGCACAAAAAGGCCGTCGATATTGATTCTGATTAAGTATTTTTTTTAATTTAAATAAATATTTTGGCTTAGAAAAGAAAGACAGCATGGCTAAGATATATGAAGGACAAGACGAATTGTTTGAAGGAATGCTCGAGAGAGAGCGTTTATCAAGACACTGAATGATATTGATTTAGAAGTCATTGACCCAACAAACGTACAGGCAAGTGTTGTTCATGCTATTTCTCAAGTTCCAGGCAAACTAACAATAGACCCGCCAGTTAAAGTAATGTTAGCTGTTTTAATCGACTATATAACAATAAATGAAGAAAATCTAGAAGTCTGGGTCTCAACTAAACAACAGACTATTCTTTCTCATAATGACTTAAACACCCGGTTGGGCAGACGAACTCCTTACACAGTTTGACGCTGCCGCTGAAGAAGCTAAAAATGAGAGGCTCTGGTTGGTCAGAGGGCGCAGTCTTAGAGATTAGATTAAAACAGGCTAAGTATGCACCGATTGTAGGCAAGGCTTACATTCCGCTACCTCGGGAGTTGGTTTTAAAAGAGAGCAGTTTTAAACATAAAAAATTCAGACAACAAATGTTTCATGTGGTGTGTTCTTGCAAGGCTGCATCATGTCCGCGAACACGCAGAGAGAGTGACTAACTATCGGCAATACACCAAAGATCTTAACTTTAATGGAATATCCTTTCCTGTTAGTGTAGACCAAATTGATCATTTGAAGAACAAAACAAACTAATAACTGTTAATGTATACACATGGGATGAGGAAACAAATTTGGTGCCAATTAAAGTGTCCAGAACAGTCCAACAATAGGCGAACCAGCCAAAAGTCATGTGGACTTACTCCTAATGTTTTCGCCAGCAGGGCTGCCCCATTACACATTGATACGAACAATGAGTAGACTAATGCAGCATACTTCAAAAGATCATGGCAAACAAGAATTCTGTAGAAAATGTTTAACAAGAATGCCATCTGTTCAAGCCGCGAGCGAACATAAGAAACATGTAAAAGTTCTGTAACTGTAATACAGAACTAATTACGCCCCCACCTGGATCTAAAGTTAGTTTTAAGAACTGGAAACGGCTGCAACATTCTCCATATGTTGTTTACGCAGACTTCGAGTCGCTTATTGTACCTTATGAAGGGCCGGCGCCACAAAAACTTCGAAAAACAGTCTTAATGAGTAATCATCAGATTTGTTCATTTGCCTTCATTATTGTTAGGTCGGATGGTGCTCATTCAACGCCAGAATATACAGAGGACCAGATGCGGCTAGAAGATTTTTACAGCGCATGCAGCAAGTGCGTAATGATTGTTCTAATAATCTGAATTTATCTGAAATCATGATGACGCCTGAAGACCAACAACAGTATGCCTCAGCCACTCACTGTTGGATTTGCGTTTAGGCCTCTCATCAGACGCAGAGAATCCGACAGTAAGAGACCATGATCACATTAGCGGAAAGTTCAGAGGAGCGGCGCATAACAAATGCAATCTTCAACTAAAGTTTGAACCAAAGACATGGAAGCTGCCCATCTTCTTTCATAACTTGCGAGGTTACGACTCTCATCTTATATTGCAAGCAGTAACCAACGCCTTCAGGTAGCATGCATTGCACAGTCATCAGAAAAGTACATGTGCTTTAATCTAAATAACATGTCTTTTTATGACTCTATGCAACACATGATGGGATCATTAGAGTCACTGGCTATGTCCTTAAAGTCCTGCCCAATAACGGAAGAATATTTTGACCCAACACTTGTTAGAAAGGGCGTTTACCCTTATGAGTACATGAACAGTTGGGAAAGGTTTGATGAAGACACACTTCCTCCTAAAGGCGCGTTCTTTTCTAGTCTCAGAGGAAAGGACATTAGTGATTCTGATTACCAGCAAGCTCAAGATGCGTGGCAGAAGTTAGATTGTAAACGATGGGAGACTATCATGATTCATATTTAAGGGCAGATGTATGTTTGTTGGCGGACGTCTTTGAAAATTATAGAAAGACCTGCATGAAACATTATAGCCTGGATCCTGCGCATTACATTTCTGCGCCCGGGATGAGCTGGGACGCTTTTTAAAGTATACTGGAGTACAGATTGATTTATTGTCAATTTACCAATGATTCAGATGATTGAAAACGGATTGCGCGAGGAATTAGTATGGCGTCGCATCATTACTGTAAAGCAAACAACAAATACTTGGACGACTATGATCCAAGTAAAAGGTCTAACTATCTCATGTATTTAGATGCAAACAATCTGTATGGTTGGGCTATGGCGCAATCACTTCCATTACGCAACTTTAAAATGTACACAGGCGGCGATCCGAATAATATTCAAAAGGCATTAAAAGTGGTTGGCAGTTTAACGCCTGATCAACAGCGTGGTTTTATTCTAGAAGTTGACTTAGGATATCCTCAGGAACTCCATGACCTGCATAATGACTACCCATTAGCAGCAGAAAGTCTAAAGATGGATCCAAGAGAGCCGCCTAAACTGGTGCCTAATCTTCGAGGCAAAAAAAATTATGTCTGTCATTACAGACTTCTACAATTTTATTTAAGACATGGTTTGAAGTTGACAGCAGTTCATCGCATAATTGCTTTTGATCAAGAACAGTTCATGAAACCATACATCATGAAGAACACTGATCTCAGAACCAAATCCACAGATGCTTCAGAAAAAGACTTTTTCAAGCTGATGAACAACAGCTGTTTCGGAAAGACTATGGAGAATCCGCACAAGCGTAAAGATGTCAGATTGGTCACCAAAGAGAACGAAGCAATTAAGCTGACTTCAAAACCAAATTATCAGGACTTCAGAAGATTTCATGATCAGCTTTTTGGCATAATGATGAAAAAAAAGAAAGTCAAATTAGACAAACCTGTATTTATTGGTTTACTGTTTTAGAATTATCAAAGCTTTTGATGTTAGAGTTTCTTTATGACTACTTTAAACCTTCGTATCCAGAGTCCAGAGTACTTTACACAGATACAGACAGTTTTGTTATAGATATTCCTACTGAAGACATCTATAAAGACATGGAAATGGAAGTAGCTAAAGGACATGCGGGATGGTATGACACGTCTGATTACCCTAAAGATTCGCCTTTGCATTCAATTACTAACAAGAAGGTTTTAGGAAAGATGAAGGATGAATTATCTGGAAAGGTGATCAAGGAGTTTGTTGGTTTAAGGTCAAAAATGTACAGTATTTCGAGCCAGGAGAAAATCATTAAGAAAGCAAAAGGAATATCCCGCAGCGTTGTGCAGTCAAACATATCACATGGCAACTACAAAGAAGCATTGTTTGGCAATAAGACTTTTCATCATGACAACGTAAAACTGCGATCTAATCTACATGAGATCAACACAACAGTTGTAACAAAGAAGTCATTAGATAGAACAAACACAAAACGGGTGTTTGTTAATCCGGAGTTTTCATATGCAATCGGGCACTGGAGGACCGCATAAACAGGGGTTTTCATATTTTTCATCAACTTTTATTATAAGATCAATCATAGCTTCATCCAATTCATTTAAATCTTTTCTCATGTTTGCTTGACGAGTTCGAATTTTTTTTATTATTTCAAGATATTCTTTTTCCCAATTTGGGGGTTTGAGTTGTAGGTGATCTGGATGATTTAGCATGCATTGATTAATCCTCGAAAATGTTTCCTTAATAGCATTACACGCCTGAAATGATTCCCGTATCATTTTCAAGGTCTCTTCCTTTACCATTCTTGTTTCGTTCTGCGCTTCCTTCTGGCCTTCCATTTTAAACCAAAATATGTTTACGTAAATTAATTAAAGCGGAACTTGTGCCCTGGGGGAATTATCTGCAGTTCTTCTTTCACAAAAGATCTTTGAGGAGCTGGTTGTTTTGTTGTGTCAGTTTCTCGTAAATAATACACGGGCGGATTCATCTTTACAATTCTTTTTATTTCATGGGGGTCAACACTCCAAACTGGATCGGTTGCCCTGATGCGAGTGTCCCCCTTCCGCTTCTTCCCGGTAAATAAAGGTACCTTACTTTCAAACCAAACGGTAATAGTTTGCTGGGTGTACTGAGTCTCAGCAACATTATTGTTTTTCTTTTGATTGCTTGTACTGGTTTTAGCCCTTTAAATTCTTCATTATTCATTGCGCGCAAAACTGAGGGCAGTCTTCTAACCCATTCTGTGTTGCGAGAGTTGTCAATAAGCCTCTGTGATACTGGTAGGAGAAAAGTCTTTCGGCTAACTGTTTGTTAAAGTTTTCAACTAAAGCCTGTGATCTGTGAACTCCCGGAATGCCTCTTTAAGGGTAACTCTATGTTTTAACAATAATTGATTCACTTGGCCTTTAAATTCTTTTCCATCATCGACTTGAATCATGCGAGGATAAGTTAAAGGGCCTCGTGGTATATCAGTTGTATGGCAACAGCAACAGCAGAAGCACTCTTTTGTGTTAATGTTCTGCATCTTTGTACCTTGAAGCTATGTCAATGACTGTGAGTGCGTACTTAAATCTTTTTCGTCTAATCCTATCAGAGGGTAAATATAGAAGATCCATTTGATGGGTGTCGTTTGGAGTTGTATTGACAAAGTGTGGTCTCTGTATTCGTCTAGGCGCTGGTAAATAAATTTGCCAAATCGCTTGTTTAGATAACCATTCCTTTGCTGTTTGTTCACTGACTCCAACTGCTTGGCTTAGCTTTTTAATTGCTGTTATTCCCTTCCAGTATCCTTTGGGTGAATAATAGATTTTGTTCCTTTTTTATTCAGCCAATATTATGCGCAACAAAATACACAACGGTCATACCAACGACAATAAACCCGATTTCCTTGCATCTTTTGTTTTTCTGATGGTTGATAAAAGTCACTGAATTTTGGTGGGGGCAATGTCTCGATTGGTTTGCCTGTTACAAGATAATATTGTTTTATTGCTTGATCAACATTTTAAATGTGTAAGCTGCATGCCCCTGTTCTTTCAGTGTGTCATTAATAAAATCTAACTGCCCTTCCTTAACACGTTTCTTCTGCCTTGTATGAGCAAAACCGAACAGCTTTCTGAGCGAGTGATCGCCCTTTTGTTCTGCCCCAAAGTGAGTGCGGTAGGTCTCACTGGACACGCTTTTCCTCACGTGATTCCTTTTCCCTGATTCAACACAGAAATCCCGGTCTGGGTCTCCGTACCCACGTGCTCTTGGATGTTTCCAATCACCAGATCATACGGCGGCTTTGGAACAGCCAACGCCTGTACAACTCCAGAATAGAATGGTGTAGCAATAAACACCTGGGCCGTTTTGAATTCTGCTACTGTTCCATCTATTTGTCTACACCTCTGTGTTTTACCTGTGAATTGTCCCTTCTCAACCAGGGACTCCTTCACCATAACACCAGTGCACCCAGAGTCTCTAATGACATCAACCACATTGTCCCCTACTCTGCCTTTGTGCACATGCATGTTATTGCCTGAATCTGTGAACACACAGCACAATCCAGACAAAATAACACTGTCATCTTGTTCATCTTTTTCTACCTGCCTCTCTTGGCCTGATCCTCATTGCTGCTGCCTTCTGTGACTTAAATATACAATCCCTAGCCAAGTGTCCCGTCTTATTGCACAGAAAACAGTACGCTCATTCCTAGCCACGTGGCTATTGGTTTTCACCCTTGTTTGCTCACGTGACGCTGTGGGCCTACGGGTGTGTACTGCTGACTCACTGCGCGAGTCATGTGCTGGCCTGCTGTCCTCTGAATATGCTTCCAGGCTTTCCTCTTGTTCTGGCAAATCACGCCTCGCTTCCCGGTATGTCTCGGCTGTCTCAAGTACCTCAGCTATTGTGGTTGCACCTTTTTCCTTAATGTGGATTGTGAGGCCCGTCCCACAACCGTCAAGTATCTGTTCTTTCATCACCAGTGTCTTGAGACCTTCAAAATCACTGTCTACTCCACTAAGTTCTACCCATTTGTTGAAATAGTGATCCAGTCTAACACCGAACTGTGTGTATGTCTCACCCTGTTCGATTCTCGCCTCGCGAAACTTACGCCTAAAACCTTCTTCAGTCAAATCATATGCCTTTAGTACTGCTTTTTCACCTTGTCAAAATCTCTCTGATCACCTTTGGGTAAGGTGGAAACTGTGTGTAACGCACGACCTGTCAACAAGGCAGACAGGTTTATTGCCCAGTCATCTTCGGCCAGCCCTCGTGCTCGGCAAATGATTCAAACCGACTGATATAGGCATCGATCGAATCAGTTTCTTCTCTGAACAGTGGGAGTTTAGGTCTAGGTGCGCAACTTAGTCTGCGGCCTACTGACTCAGAACTGGTGTCAATTTCACTAACGATTTTCAGACTTTATTCTTTCCAACTCAATTTGTTTGGCTAGAATCTCTGATTCCGCTTCTGCTTTTGCCCTTGCAGCTGCACTCTCTGCATCTGCTCTTGCTCTGGCAGCTGCACTCTCTGCATCTGCTCTCGTTTTAGCAGCTGCACTCTCTGCGTCTGCTGCATTTGCTTTAGCCTTCGATGCAGCAGCTTCTGCCTCTAGATTACTTTTGACAGCTGCGAGCTGTTCCTTTTCAAACTTCCTTCTTTCAGCCCTTTCATCTCTCTCAGTCTTCTGCTGAGTTTCAATGAATCTACGCAGCTCATCTCCTGCATATCCCATTTCTTTCCCCAAACTTGCTAGTTCCGCAATGGGAGTAAAACTCTCTTCAGCCATTTCTTTTTTCTGATATGTTTTAGCACCACTAAAACAGTTACGCTTATAGACCCGGAAAAAGTCAGTACACAGTTTATCTACTAAACGTTCTGAGTACACCAACCAATGGTAGTGTTCCTAACACAAAGGAGCCTTAATCTTAAACCACAGCTTCTGTGAGAGTTAAGACTAGAACCTCGTTCTTCGTTTCTCTGAACGACCTCTGATTAATACAACCACCCTACATGCAAGTCAATACTCAACACTCAAAGAACTAAAGGAAATAATTAGAAGAGCTAATTAAAATTGCCTTTAGTGGACGCTTCGCCCCAGTACTACTCTAGTACTCACTTTGTTTCCCTCCTGAAACTAATTTGGGCCATGCAATCCTGCAAGCTCGCCACTTGTCCAGGACGGGGAAATCGTGATGGTATTGCTTAACCCGTTCAGTGCCTCACAATAGTACAAACAAAGGTGTTCCCAGGTGCCGGGAAATCTCATGATTTGGGGTCATAATTAACAAAAAATTCTAGCTCAGAAACTACAAAAGATAGAAAAATGAAATCTATATCATTTTTGAAGGAAATTGAATGAAGATTTTGAATCTGGGCTTCTTTTG
>JAFLJL010002678.1:17500-42500 GCA_018398815.1 Conus ventricosus
GTTTCATTTTCTAGGTCTTTCCTTTACCTTTATTGTTTCGTTTGCGCTGCCTTCTGGCCGTCATTTTAAACTAAAAATATGGTTTCGTAAAGAATTAAAGCGGTTCTGTGGCTGGCGGATGTTATGCCAGTTCTTCTTAACAATATGTTTCTTTGTGGTGCTGGTTGTTTTGTTGTGTCAGGTGTCTCTAAATTATACACGGCGGATTCATCGTTACAATTTCTTTTATTGCATGCGGGTCTAACACTCCAAATGGATCGGTTGACCTGATGCGAGTGCCACCTTCCGCTTCTTCCCGGGTAATTAATGGTACCTTACTTGTCAAACATACGGTAATAGTTTGCTGGGTGTACTGGAGTCTTAGGGCAACATTTATTGTTTTTCTTTTGATTGATTGATTACTGGTTTTTAGCTTTTATAATTCTTAATTATTCATTGGCGCGCAAAACTGAGGGCCGTCTTCTAACCCATTTCTGTGTTGCGAGAGTTGTCAATTAAGCTCTCTGTGATACTGGTGGAGATAAAGTCTTTCGGCTAAATGTTTGTTTTAGTATTTCAACTAAAGCACTTGTTCTGTGAACTCCACGGAATGCCTCATTTTAATGGGATCTCGAATGTTTTAACTATAATTGATTCACTTGGCACGTTTAAAATTCTTTTCCAATCCTGCGACTGGTATCATGCGAGGATAAGTTAAAGGGCCGCGTGGGTATTCAGTTGTTATGGCAACTCAGCAACAGCAGATTGAACTCTTGTGTGTTAATGGGTCTGCTTCTTTGTAACCTTGATGCTATGTCAATGACTTGAGGTGCGTACTTAATTCTTTTAGTCTAATCCTATACAGCAGGGTAAATATTGGTATGAGCATTTGAGGGGTGTACCGTTTGGAGTTTATGACAAGTGGGTCTCTGTTATTACGTCTAGGCGTGGTAAATAAATATTGCCAAAATCGCTTGTTTAGATAACCATTCCTTTTGCTGTTTGTTCTCTGACCTCCAATGCTTGGCTTAGCTTTTTAAATTGCTGTTATTACATTCCAAGTATCCTTTGGCATGAATAATAGATTTGTTCCTTTTTTTGCCAGCCAATATTATGCGCAACCTAAATACACAACGGTCATACAAGACTAATTTACCCGTTTTCTGCTTCTTTTGTTTTTTGTGTGGTGATAAAAGCTCTGATATTTTGTGTGGGGGCTTTTGTCTCGATTGGTTTGCCTTGTTACAGATAATTTTGTTTTATGGATTGTCAACATTTTTTAATCTGGTAAGATGCTTGCCCTGTTATTTATTATTTATTTAGTGTGTCATAATAAAATCTAAACTGCCTTCATAAACACGTTTTCTTCTGCCTTGTATGAGCAATATCCACCGAAAACAGCTTTCTGAGCGAGTGATTCGCCTTTTGTTCTGCCCACCAAAAGGGAGTGCGTAGCGTCTCACTGGAAACCGTTTTCCTAACGTGATTCATTTTCCCTGATTCAATCACAGTATTCCCGGTCTGGGTTACTCTCCGTACCCACGTGCTCTTGGGTATGTTTCACAAATCACAGATCATACGGCGGCTTTGGAACAGCCAAACGCCTGTACAACTCCAGAATGATGGTGTGTAGCAATTAAACAACCTGGGCCGTTTTGAATTGCTATGTTCCATCTTTTGGTCTACACCTCTGTGTTTTTACCTGTGATTTGTCCCTTCTATCCAGGGACTCCTTCCTCCAGAACTCCAGTGCCACCCCAGGTCTACTAATGCTCAACCACATTGTCCCCTACTCTGCTTTGTTGCAATCATGCTTGTTTTGCATGAATCCTCGTGGAACACACGCACAATCCAGACCTTAATAACACTGTCATCTGTTCATTCTTTTTTCTACATGCCTCTATCTTGGCCTGATTTCCTCATTGCTGTGCATTCTGTGACTTAAATATACAATCCCTAGCCTAAGTGTCCCGTTTATTGCACAGATAACTGGTACGCTCATTCCTAGCCAGTGGCTTATTGGTTTTCAACCTTGTTTGCTCACGTGACGACCTGTGGGCCTAGGGTGTGATACTGTGATCTCCTGCGCGTGTCAATGTGTGGCCTGCCCTGTCCCCTCTGCTTGCTTCAAGGCTGTCCTATTGTTCTGGCATTCAATAATCACGCCTCGCTTACCGGTAGGTCTCGGCTGTCTCAAGTACCTCAGTATTGTGGTTGACTATTTTTCCTTTATGTGGATGTGTGAAGGACGTCCACACAACGTCAAGTATTTCTGTTCTTAATAACGTGTATTGAGACTCATAAAATCACTGTCGACTCCAAAATAATTTCTACCCTTTGTTGAATAGTGATCCAGTCTAACACCGAAATGTGTGTATGTATCTCCCACTGGTCGATTCGCGCCTCGCGAAACGTACGCCATAATATCATGCCTTCAGTCAAATCAGAATGCCTTTAGTTATGCTTGTGTCCACCCTTGTCTAATTCTATCTGGTCTCCTTTGGGTTAGGTGGTAACCTGTGTGTTTAACGCAACGACCTGTCACAAGGCAGACAAGGTTTATTGACAGTCATCTTCGGGCCAGCCCTCGGGCGCGAGCAAATGATTCAAAACGACTGATTATAGGCTTCGATCGAATCTGTTTCTTCTCTGTACAGTGGGAGTTTTGGTCTAGAGGTGCGCAACTTTGTACTGCGGCATACTGACTCAGATACACTGGGTCAATTTTCCACTACGATTTTCTAGACCTTT
The DNA here is from genome assembly GCA_018398815.1 of Conus ventricosus. Classification (NCBI taxonomy): domain Eukaryota; kingdom Metazoa; phylum Mollusca; class Gastropoda; order Neogastropoda; family Conidae; genus Conus; species Conus ventricosus. Next base: position 20,231 of record JAFLJL010002678.1, read on the forward strand.
ATTACTTTCCAACTCACATTTGTGTGGCTAGAATCTCTGATTCCGCTTCTGCTTTTGCCTTGCAGCTGGCACTCTATGCATCTGCTCTTGCATTGGCTGCTGCCACCCTATACTGCCAATCTGCTCTCGTTTTTGCAGCTGCACTCTCTGCGTTGTGCATTTGCTTTAGCCTTGAGGCAGCAGCCTTCTGCCTCTAGATTACTTTTTGGACAGCTGCGAGCTGTTCCTTTTCTAACTTCCTTCTTTCTGCCCTTTTCATCTCTCTCAGTCTTCTGCTGAGTTTCAATGAATCTACGCCCAGCTCATTCCTGCATTATCCAATTTACATTTCACCAAACTTGCTTGTTCCGCAATTGGGAGTAAAACTTCTTCAGACATTTCTTTTTTTCTGATATGTTTTAGCACACCACTATACACAGTTACGCTTATAGACCCGGAATAAAAGCCAGTACTCTGTTTATCTACTAAACGTTCGGAGTACACCAACCAATGGTAGTGTTCCTTACTCAAAGGAGCCTGTAATCTTAACCACAGCTTCTGTGAGAGTTACGACAAGAACCTCGTTCTTCGTTTCTCCTTGAACGACCTCTGACTTAATTACAACCACCCTCATTGCAAGTACAATAACTCCAAACACTCTAAAGAACTAAAGGAAATTATTTAGAAGAGATAATTAAAATTGCCTTTAGTGGACGCTTCGCCCCTGTTAATACCTAGTACTCACTTTGTTTCCCTCCATGAAAATAATTTGGGCCTTGCAATCCTGGATGATCGCCACTTTGTCCAGGAACGGGGGAAATCGTGATGGTATTGCTTAACCCGTTCAGTGACTCACAATAGTACAAATCAAAGTTGTTCCCATGTGCAGGGGAAATCTCATGATTTGGGGGTCATAATTAACATAAAATTCTATAGCTCAGAACTACAAGAGATTGAATATTGAAATATATATCATTTTTGAAGGATAAATTGAATGAAGATTTGAATATGGGGCTTCTTGTGTTTTAATTTTGATAATACAAAGTATTTAGGCTGTTGATTTGGATAAGATTTTTTTGCACGATTCAAAATAAAAATTGTATTTACACATCCAAACAAGAACACACAGCAAAAAAGTGAAAATAAAGTTAGTATTGTCCACACTACACCTGTAATGAAAGTAAAACAGTTTGGAAGTATATAAAGAGCTCCACACTCGTTGGCAGACTGACCAGTCCACGACCACCGCCCCCCCCCCCCCTCCCCACCACACAACCCCTTGCTCACTTTCAACCCTCTCTTCACTCCTCATCTTCCCTACCTTTCGTCTGCACCATGTTCACGCCGCGAGCAGGCCACCGATTCCCCTCTCGCACTGATTTCACTTCACTGGACACCAGCACGGCAGTGCAGTGTACACACTTGCCTGATCGTTGGACTGACGCTGTTCAGCTGATAATCACACACTGAGAGGTCACGAGCCCTACTCAAATAACTGACGAATTATGGTCGGCAATTCCACAACTATCTTCATCTCACCTTCATGCTCGAGGTTAGTCGTTGAATAAAAGATTTTTGTCTGTTTGTCAAAAATAATTCAGCAGAGCCCTGCTCAAGTGTGGAAATACGTTGCTGGGTGCTGGGCTTGTCAAGCGTTGCCGCCGCCATGTTTGCAAGCGGAGACACGAAGTGCATCGGTGGTCACCCAGCGCCAGTGATAGAATCTAATGGCCGCCTTTCCCCTCACCGTGTGGCCTCTTTTGACACTATTATTTTAAAGACTACCCAGCACATATTACGGCTTTCTACGATACTCTATTTGAGTCCGTTGCATAGAAATAGTAAACGAATGAAAACTCAAGAAAATGCAGGAGTCAGGGGACTGCCCATAGGCCACATGAAAGCAACTTTTATTTCCGCGTCAGCTGATCCCACCCCCCTGACTAAAGGCGCTAACGGGTTAAGTGCACTATGTTGAGGTATTTTTTGGTCCACACAGGCTTATCACACACCAGGTTTCGTTGCACAAGTCATCAGCATATGAAACACTCATGAGCACACCAAACTTCACATCTCTTGGGAATGGGATGTAACGACTTTCGTTTCTATCCTTACACGTCTGAGAACTAGAAACACATTTTCTAGCTACTTATAATTTAATCAGCTACAATCAATTACCAAACAATAATATCAAAACATAAAAGATCTAGACATCCTAATCCCGGGTTTTAATAAAAATGACTTCTTACTGGCCAGGTTTTCACCACACCAACCTCGCTTTCTCACCACACCACAGTTCTTGTATAAAAGTCTCTTACGTTTCTTCAGCACTGCTTGATGGTGATGACCTTTGGTTGACTGGCTCCTGGCTTCAGGATATGGGTCTTAGTGGTGTCTCTGGGATCTAGACGTTCGAAACTCTTCTTCTTCGTCATTCTTCACCCACCTCTGGGTTCAAATTCTGTTTGTCCATGTCTTCGCCCACCTCTGGCTTAAACTTAGTTTACCTTCTCTTCCTGTTGTATGTAACTCTAAGACCGTGCTGTCTCTTCTATCTCCATGACCACGTTTCTCTTCGACCTCTTTCTCTGTCCTGCTCACTCCTCTCTCTCTTTCTCTTTCCTCTGCCTTCTCTCTCTCTCTTGGTGTTGTTCTCTCGATACACGTTGTTCTCCCTCAGTTTATTTAGGGAGGGAATACAATGGCATTCCTCACGTCGGGCACCCCCCCCCATGACTTTGTCCGCATGATTCTCATTCCCAATAGTTCACAAGTACCCTGAATTTCCACTCGCTACATTCCACACACTTCAGCATTTACAAACACCCCTAACTAATTGATTAGCAAACACCACTTTGCCCCAGATGGATCATCGAAATTCCCGCCGATTCGGTGGTCAGTTAACACTGTAATTTTCTTAAGGAGGGTTTCTACCTTACTCCACACTACATTCAAGCCAGCCTGACAATAGAACACAACACAGTGACCCTCGGCAATACCATCCTAACAATTTCAAGATCTGCTCTTCACTGACAACTTGTGTACATCAAGGAACCTCAGCTGGGACGAGCAGTTAGCGCTCGCTCGGGACACCGAGGTCGTAGGGGTTACATTCCCCCCCCTTTTCGAACACACGCAGGTCCCGAACCTCTTCTCTAGGTGTTGTTTGTAATCTGACTCTTCGGCCGGCCGTGTTATGGAAATCATTACCATTATTTATACCAAGGTACAATGTACCTTTGTTTCCAGCGTCTAATGCCTTTTGAGAGGTTTCACGCTCCTGCAGTGATGGTGGGGACAGAGGAGAGAGAGAGAGAGAGAGAAGAGAGAGAGAGAGAAGAGAGTAGAGTGAGAGAGAGCTGAGATGAGAGAGAGGAGCGAGTCGAGGGAGAGAGAGAGAGGGGCGGGGGGGGGAGGGAGCGCGGAGTATTCCTTTCAGACGGCATTAGACACTGGTGCATAATAATCTTCTCGCTCCAGCAGACAAAACTCATTCCATTGTGTGGGGTGAACGCCCCCCTTGCCACCACAAACATCGGCTATAGACCATCATCACAACCATTGTGTTCCCTCCACACCCTCTCTCAGTCCCCATCCAACCTCATCCTTTCCCAACACACACCACTACTATACTTGACCTGATACAAGCCCTACCAACCTCATACCCCTCCCAGATCTGCACTCACCCTCTAGATCACCTCCCCCACCTCCAGTGTGTCAGATCTCCTGTCTCCCCCTCCCTCCACTCCCTCTCTCTCTCTGTCCTCTCCCTTGCCCCCTGATGCTGTCGTACCGCTCCACTGAGGCTGCTCTAGCTGCCGGACCCCTCCGTGTGTATGGCTGTGTTTGCCCCCCCCCCTCCCCTTGTGTAGTGTGTGTGGGTGTGTTGTTGTGTGAGTGTGTTGTGATGTGGTGTGTGGAGTGTTTTGATGTGCTGGTTTATGTCGAATATCGTGACTAGTGTGTTTGTACAGTAAGATTGGATGAAGATGTAGCCGGTGTTGGCAGGTATAGTGTGATTGTGCTGTGTCTGATGTGGGGTGCCCAGTGTGCTGTAGCCTTCGATCATATCTGTATCTGTAGTGCCCCCCCCCCCGTGTCCGGTAGCCTGTGCCGTATGATCCACTTACACTCCTGATTAACTGCTTTGTCGATATCGCCTTTGTTTCGCTCTCGACACACAATAGGCTTGAGCCCATCGCTTATATAGTAAACTACTGTCGTAACTATTTCTGAATGACCTACATCCTCTATCTATCAATCTGTATAGTCTACATAGACCCCTGGCCTTTTACGCTTTCTCTCTCTCTTCTCATCTCTCTCTTCTCTTCTCTCTCTCTCTCTCTTCTCTCTCCTCTTCTCTCTCTCACGGCTGTCTGCTGGCAGGATGACTTGGTTTAAGTTCTATATATACCAGATGGATCATCCCTTCCTACCCGTGGAGACTGGGACTATCTTAGGCATTTCCCACCTCCATTTAATTTGTGCGTTATTTCTTCTCCCCACCCTCCCACCCTCCCACCGGTGTTTTTTCTAATATTGGAGTTGGGTTTTTGTAAATCATCCTTTGATTTTGGAATGGTTGAAATTGTTAAGTTTGTTTATAATCTGGCTCTCTTATTCGCACCCACTCTAGCGTTTTCCCTCCCCACCCTCTCTCTCTCTATCTCTCTCTCCCTCCATCCCTCCACACCTCTCTCTCTCCCCTCTATCTCTCTCTCGCTTCTCTCTCTCTCTCTCTCTCTCTCTCTCTTGGCAGGCGCTTACCCGCCACTCCCTTCGCTCGCTGCGTCTCTCTCCTCTCTACTCGTCTCTCTCTCTCTATTCTCTCTTCTCTCTCTCCTCTCTATCCTCTCTCTCTCCAGCGACCAAGCCAATGATTCTAATCTGCCAGGTGGTCATGCGATAGCCAAACGGACCTAGTGGTCTATAGGCCAATATACAACTACAATCTGGGCCGGCGGTCTTCAACAATCAGTGGTCAGCTTAATCGCTTGTCCTCTAGTCGTTTGACGGCCACCTTGACCATTGGTCAGTTTGTTTATAACTTGACCACTGGTCCTTTTATAGTTCATCTACGCCTTTAATGTTAATGCATAAAACTTGTAACAAACACTTGTTTGAATTATTCAAAGAGAAAGAGGGATGGGGGCGAAAGAGAGAGTGTGAGAGAATGAGAGAGTTGATAGAGGAGAGAGAGGGAGAGATGTGTGAGAGGGTGAGGAGAGGAAGTGAGTGGTTGAGAGAGGTGAGAGAGGGAGGGATGACGAGAGAGGGTAGGGTGGAGGGAGAGGTAGAGAAGAAGAGTAGAGAGAAGAGAGAGAGAGGGAGGGACAGAGAGGTAGTGAGAGAGAGAGAGAGAGTGTGAGAGTGAGAGAGAGAGAGTGTAGAGAAGAGTGACGAGAGAGTGCTGAGTGAGAGTGCACCGTAGGGACAGGCAGAGAAGGAGGTAATAGTTTTGAGATAAGTCAAATCTCTTCTACACTAGTATGATTTATGTCCCTCTGTCATCGGGCGCTGCAGTGGTTATCTGGGAGGGGGGGTGGTGGGGGGGAGGGGGGTGGGTCTGGTTTGGGCGGGGCGCGCGCGGTGAGGATTCGCCGGGGTGGCGTAGGGGGAGAGTGGGGCGTGGGGCGGAGGCCGGGGGGGGGGGGGTGCAGGGCGGGGCGGCGTAGCGGTGCCCCGGGAACCCCGGCGTGGGGGGCGGGCTCGTGGGGGTGGGGGGTGGCGGGAAGGGAGGCGGCCGATCTGGGGCAGGGGCATGGGGGACGGGGGCCGCATCGGTGGGCGTGGAGGGGCGGGGGGGGCGGCTGGAGGAGGGCGTGCGTGGGAGGGGTGGGGGTGGGGTGGGGTAGAGGTTGGGTTGTTGGCCCGCGTGCGCGTGGCGGCGGTGGCGGTGGCCGGAGTGCGGTGAAACGCCTAGAGGGGGCTTTTTTTTGGGAGGAGTAGTTGTTTTGGGCGTCTTCATGTGGGTTTAGGGTCCTTTTTTATAGGTTTTTTTTTTAGGGTTTTTGTTTTTTAGGATTTTTTTAAGGTCCAGTGGTTAGGGTTTAGGGTTTAGGGTTAGGCTTCTTTTAGGGTTTGGGTTAGGGTTTACGGTTAGAGGTTTTAGGTTCTTTCTCTCCGTTGACTTTTTTTCACGTTGACCCTTTTTTTCCGTTATTTCCGGGGAGGGGATGGTCTGACTGGTTTAAATATGCCTTCTATCGGGGATACTACTAGTCTGGCTGCGAGGTCTCGTAAACTCTCATTGTCTAGGGTTAGAAGGAGGGTGGCAACTGGCAGTCATTAAAATGACGGGCCACTCTGGATTTATTTATTGCCCTTCCTTCCTTTTCCCCCCCCCCCACTCTCAGCTTACCCTTGACACTATTACTCTCTCTCTCTCTCTCTCTCTCTCTCTCTTCTCTCCTCTCTCTCTCCCTCTCTCTCTCTCTATCGATCTCTCTCTCTCTCTCTCTCTCTCTCTCTCTTCTATCCTCTCTCCCATACACTCTTTCTTCTTGTGAATAATTCAAACCATGTGTTGTTAAAAAGGTTTTGCATTACAGTTAAGGCGTAGGATGACTTGTAAAGGACTCCAGTGGTCAAGTGATAATCAAAACTGACATTGGTATTTGGCTTGTCAAACTGATTTGTGGTCCAAGCGATAGCTGAACTCTTGACCGCGGTTCAGTTTGGTTGTTGCTTGTTCACATGGTCAGGTTTGGGCTATCGCTTGAACAACTGTCAGGTGTGATCATTGCTTGGTCGCTGGTAAGTTTGGCTATCGCTTGACCTCTGTCAGTTGACATCACTTGAACCTTGGTCAGTTTAGTTTTCGCTTGACCAATTGGACGGTCTGGGTCATCATCGTGACCAATGGTCACTTTGACCATTGTTGACTCTGGTCAGTTTGGTGTTTTGCTTCACGCGGAGAGGTCCAATGGCCTGGGCATCCAATGAGCCTGGGGAACTATCGGGGTACCCCCCTTAAAACTAAAACTGCAGTTTCACTCCATGAACACAAAACTATAATTCTGTGTCAATACTTTTCTATGTATCGCTTGAGAAATCAATGTCAACACTAAAAAAAGGGTTACTACCACATATATATTATATAATATAATATAGCCACAAGCTAGGTTTCCTTTACAGTTTCAGTGTCAGTCACTCTTGTTGTCACGAGAGCGTGCTCTGATCGGCCATTCCTCATTTGTTGGTTTTTGTGGACGGATGCTACTCTAGGGGGTGGAAATTTGCTGCTGTTGTTTGTACAAGCTACCTCTGTTCATGTCGGTCAGGCTGCATCTTTATGCCTACCGGATCACTCGGCGCACAATGCATCTGGAACATAATCTGTGGGCATGAAAGCCTATTTAGGTTGATCTTTTCAGCAAAAAAATGAATCAAAATGCGTTAAGACTGTACAGCTAGTTTTTATATATATTTTAAAATCCTAAAAATTTTTCCAAAAGAGGTCTTGAAAGGTATGGATCACTTTTGGGTGTTTCTTATAAGAAGGGCATCGTCTGCTAGAAATACGTCATGATTAGGGTGGTGAGGTTTTTATAGGTAGTTCTTGTAATACTTGATAGGGAGTGGTAGTTTTGCTACATACTTGAATGTGCCCCCATTAAGTAGAAGTGTTACTGTGTGATTTTTGCTCCAGTTATCCAGTACTTTTTGCTACCTCAGACATGGCTTTGTTGTTTGGTTTGGTTCACATTTTAATTTGCCCTGTACACAATAAAACATTATGAAAATACTGTGGTTCCCTACCCACCCCCCTTATAAAACCTTACAAAATAGCTCAGTATTAGTTTAATAAGGGAGGGTAGGGGTCTGGGGGCTGGGGGGGGGTGATTTTTTAATAAGTCATAAGGGCAAAATATCATAGGGAGTTGGTTCTTGTGAGGGAGGGTGTCATATAATTGGGTCTTAAAATGGGGCGGGCGGGGCACCAATATATAAGCTTTGTGTCTCTCATTGTAGAATATGAAGAATGTGACATTTACTTAACAAATGTGCATGACTCTTATTTTCCTTGGACCACAACTCCTTGACTAGCTTTCCGGAAGGCGAAATTGTAGCGTTGTTGTCACCATCCTTCCTTTTGGCTTGAGGTCGGTTGCTGTTTTCATTGGAAGTGACTGCGGGGGCCCAAGTTTTATTGCTTTGTTTCTGTAAATGGTTATATAGGATATTTTGCTTATATATATTTTAAATGATATTGAGGGTAAAGAAAAGATAAAAAGGTATGTTACTGTTACCTTGGACACTGACACAAAATTTTGTTATGCTGACCTGTATTTTTTCGCCTTGGGGGAAAAAGAACAGAGATTGAGATATTAAAAATGAAATCGCTAGCAAGGGGGGTTCTAAGCTTAAACCAAATAAAAAATGGCTTCGATCGCTTCTTGCCAGTGGCCTTGTTTCCTAAAATATGATGTCAATATGAAACATTTAATGATCGTCCATACTCGCTGATATTTACATCTGGATTGTATTATCTTATAGGTAAACATTGTCATTTCCGGGGGAGTGATATAGCGGATCTTTGCCAAGCTGGTTTGGTCCGTCTGTGGTGAATTTAATAAAAAAAGGGAAAGGAAGACATTTTACCAAATCAATTCCTTTTTTTGTCCAGGTTAGTATACATTAACATTCTCTTTTTGGAAACAGAAGTCTTGGGGGGGGCGGGGGGGGGGGGGCTAATTTCATGTTAAACAATGAAAAAAAATCTCTTTACTTGTTTAATAAATCCTTACTTAATTTTTGTATATTGTGTCATTTTTAAACTGGTTCCTTGTGTACTTTTCTATAATAATTGATGATCCACCCATCAGCTGGGTGTTCCCACCTTCCCCCTGCTCCCCTCGTCCCTCCCATATTTGTCAGTGGCGTCTTGGCCTTGCGTCTCCAGGTCTGGGACTTTGGTTTTGTTTACAAAGACGGGCGGGAGATCTGAGGTCTACAGAAAGTGTATGTGCAACTTGTGAGGCCAAAATTACCACTATATTGACCTCAGGAGGGGGTCCAGTCACACTGACAGTCCCAAAGATGGGCACCACACACGTTGCATCTCTGTCATATATGTTCTAGAGATGCCAAAAAACTATTAAAAATATGGTTTTATAGGATAATTTACCTGTGTACCATCCCTTCTTAGGTGTATCCGATCTTCCTTTGGTGCGAAGTGGTGCGCACGAGTGAAAGGCCTCAATGGGCAGCAGTTTGAGGTCCAGTGGACAGCTGTGGGACATCTCGCAGCATGTATGTTGATTGGAGGACATCCAGTGGTAGTACCGACACTTTGCGCCTGAAATAGAAATGGACGTTGGAGACTTAACACCAAGTCTTCTGTATGTTACTTATTACTTTCGGAGTGGATGGGGTTGTGGGTTGTCACTTGCTCCTGTCTCAATGCTTGTCGCTTCCCCCTTGTACAGCTTCGTTCATATGACTACTGGAGTGAGCTCCAAATTCCAGTTCTTTTATTGCCAATATGTTGTTGTTTTTTGCGTTTTGGGGTGGGCTTTGAAGGATGTGGGACATGTATACAATGTTAAGACCCTAGTCCTAACTAAAATGGGCGAGCCGAGGATGATGTTTGCCCAATTAACCTTCATATTTTCCCCTCAGAAGATTTACCGACCTAAAACAAAAACCCCAGCGAGCTCATCTGAAAACAAAAGACAAAAAAAAAACATCTTAGCTTTCTAATAATAGGTTTAGGATTCATGACACCCTTCACTCAAAATAACAAATAAGTGAAAACACATTAAAAAAAGAAAGTACCCTAAAAGTAAAAGTGAAAAAAGAATACTTACAATAAGTGATTACACACAAACAAATTACATTACATGAAATACTAAAATAATAAGCTGAACAAAGAAGAAAACAAGATTTTTGGTTCCACTAATTGATGTCTTTGAGGGTAGGAACTTGAGGCCGCAGGTGGATCTTGAAATTCTAAACCACACAATTGGTTTTAAATACTGCACTAGCCGTTATACTGGTTATTCCCACTTTAAGTAATTGAAAATATTGGTATGGACATGTACATAACATTATAAACACAGCCAATTCTCTACGAGCATTGGGCGTGCTTATCCTGTAGAGGCTTTAGCACTTCACAAACCACAGACTGTGCAATCTCAACTATTACAGTTTTAGGACTCCACAGCCCAACTGTGAACTTCTGTTGCTTGGTTTGCCCTAGTATTTGGCAGTGTCCCACACACATTTAACTAAGGACCTCAAGAACAATGCATTCCCATCAACCCCGAACAGGCTTTACACCATTTCAAGGTTTCCCCCAATGTTGAGAGAAGATATAAAAGGAAGGGGTCATCTTGGTCTCAGTCTCTAATCCCACAACTAGGGACTGATCTAGCTCGTGGAATAAAAGATGAAAGGGAGCGAAACCACAGTGGACCAGACATAACCAACCCCACAATAAATTCAGTGAGCAAGCAAGGCAATCCGGAGTATAAAATATTTTCATTTTACAATATTAACATACACTTACTCTAACAATCTACACACACCTTTCTCTCCTTGGCGTCACCAATAATAAAAATAACAAGAAGGGAAGAGGAAAAATAAATCACAGAAGGAGGAACAGCATGGAACATTCAATACCTAACCTACTAAAAGCGCACAACCACATGCAAAAATAATCTATCAATACTCAGGCAAATATTCTTTTAGAATCAGTCTCAGTAGACGATAGTGGAAGGGGAGGTATTCTGGCCTGTTCACAAGCCTTTCAAACGTTGGATTCTCTCTTGTGGGGCAAATTAAGACCGTATGGCGAAAGCATTGGCTGTGTCTGGAGTGGCAATGTCTTCATCTGTTCCGTGGGCCAGGGGGGTTGGGGTCTGTGGGGTGTCATGTTGCTCGGCAGCTGGGGGGCGGGTGGGATTTTTCGCCGGTGGGCTCTGCAGTCATGAAATACGGGCTGGGTACACCCATGGGGAGATGCTTCTTTGTGGCTGTTTGGGCTGCATCCTGTAGTCTAATTTACCTATGTTCAGGCAGCAGTTATGTCCCTTGATATCTTTTTGGGAGTGTACCGGTGCGTTGCCTGTACCTATTACCCATCGTCAACACAGCGCAGGCCCGCATGGGTGGTACAGGACATGCTCTAAAGGCAGGCGAAGTCAGTGCTTCTCTGGGTCCTCCCCAGCACCTTCGCGGTGCTTTCTTTTTCTTCATTTGGCCCTTAAACTAGGCTTGACCCTGGTGAATGGTCCAGTGACGGTGAGGAAAGACCCACTGACCCACAGCGGAAAGTCCTGTTGACTGTGGGGAAAGTCTACAACTTTGGATTCTCTCTTGAGGGCACTTAAGACCAGTATGGCGAAAGCTTGCTGTGTCTGGAGTGGCACTGTCTTCATCTGTCCGTGGGTGGGGTGGGTTGGGTCTGTGGGGTGTCATGTGTCGGCAGCTGGGGTGTGGTTTTTTTTCGCCGGTGGGCTCTGCAGTCATGTAATACGGGCTGGTTTACACCCAGGGGGATGCTACATTTTGTGGCTGTTATGGGCTGCATCCTGTAGTCTAATTACCTCTGTTCAGGAGCAGTTATGTCTTTGATATCTTTAATGGAGTGTCTGTGCGTGCCCTGTACCCTTCGTCAACCACTGCGCAGGCCTCAAGGGTGGTACAGGAATTGTCTAAAGGCAGGCGAAGACAGTGCTGCTCTGGGTCCTCCCCAGCACCTTCGGGTGTTTCTTTTTCTTCTTTGCCTTAACTAGGCTTGACCCTGGAGAAGAAGGTCCAGTGGCGGTGTGGGGGAACAGTCCCACTGTCACTATGGAAAGTCCTGAGTTGACAGTGGAAAGGACTACAACTTTGGATTATCTCTCTTGAGGGCACATAAGACCGTATGGCGAAAGCTTGGCTGTGTCTGGAGGGCACTGGTATTCATCTGTCGTGGGCAGGGGTGGTTGGGTCTGAGGGGTGTCATGTGTCTCGGCAGCTGGGGGGTGGTATTTTCGCCGGTGGGCTCTGCAGTCATGAATTACGGGCTGGGACACCATGGGGGAAGATGCTACTTGAGGCTGTTTGGGCTGCATCCTGTAGTCTAATTTACCTTGTTCAGGAGCAGGTATGTCCCTTGATATCTTAATGGGAGGTGTCCTGTGCGTGCCTGTACCCAATATCGTCAACACAGCGCAGGCCTCCAAGGGTGTGGTACAGGACTGCTCTAAGTCAGGGCGAGACAGTGCTTTCTGGGTCCTCCCCAGCACTCTTCGGGTGTTTCTTTTTCTTCTTTGCCTTTTACTAGGCTGACCCTGGAGTAAAGGGTCCAGTGACGGTGAGGAAAGAACCACATGACCCTCAGGGAAAAGTCCTGTTGACAGTGGGGAAAGACTACAACTTTGGATTCTCGCTTGAGGGCCATAAGGCGTTATGGCGAAAGCTTGGCTTGTGTATGGAGTGGCACTGTCTTCATCTGTCGTGGGCAGGGGTGGGGGTTTGGGTCTGTGGGGTGATCTGTGCTCGGCAGCGGGGGGTGGTATTTTTTTGCACGGTGGGCTTCTGCAGTCTTGAAATACGGGCTGGTACACCCTGGGGGATGCTACTTTGAGGGGGGGGGCTGTTATGGGCTGCATCCTGGAGTCTAATCGTACCTCTGTTTCAGGAGCAGTTATGTCCCTTGATATCTTAATGGAGTGTCCTGTGCTTGCCTGTTGTACCCATCTCAACACAGCGCAGGCTCCAAGGGGTGGTACAGGGGACTGCTCTAAGGCAGCGCGGATATGACAGTGCTTCTCTGGTCTCCTCCCAGCAACCCTTCGGGGGTTTCTTTTTTTCTTTTGACTTTACTGGTGACCCCTGGTGAAAGGTCCAGTGACGGTGCGGAAAGACCCACTGACCACAGGGAATGTCCATGTTGACAGTGGGAAAGACTACAACTTGGGATTCTCTCTTGAGGGGCACATTAAGACCGTATGGCGAAAGCTTGGCTGTGTCTGGAGTGGCACTGTCTTCATCTGTCCGTGGGCAGGGGGTGGTTGGGTCTGTGGGGTTGTCATGATGCTCGGCAGCTGGGGGGGTGGGATTTTTCGCCGGTGGGCGCTGCAGTCATGAATATACGGGCTTGGTCACCCATGGGGGTGCTACTTTGAGGCTGTTATGGGCTGCATGCCTGTCTTGTAGTATAATTTACCTCTGTTAGGAGCAGTTATGTCCCTTGATATCTTAATGGCAGTGTCCGTGCGTGCCTGTACCCATCGTCAACACAGGCAGGGCCTCAAAGGGTGTGGTAAAGATCTGCTTAAAGGCAGGCGAAAGACAGGCTTCTCTGGGTCTCCCAGCACCTTGAGGTGTTTCTTTTTCTTTTTGCCTTAATAGGATGACCCTGTGAGAAAGGTCCAGATGACGGTGAGGAAAGACACTGACCACAGGGAAAGTCCTGTTGACAGTGGGAAAGACGTACAATTTGGATTCTTCTTGAGGGCACATAAGGACCCGTATGGCGAATGCTTGGCTGTGTTCTGGATGTGGGCACTGTCTTCATCTGTCGTGGGCAGGGGTGGTTGGGGTCTGTGGGGGGGGTGTCATGTGTCGGCAGCTGGGGGGTTGGTATTTTTCGCCGGTGGGCTCGGCAGTCATGAATTACGGGCTGGTACACCCATGGGGGGATGCTACTTTGAGGATGATATGGGCTGCATCTGTAGTTATTTTACCTCCTGTTTCAGGAGCTGTTATGTCCTTGATTCTTAATGGAGTGTCCTTAACGTGCGTGCCTGTACCATCGTCAACAACGCGCCGGGCCTCCAAGGGTGGTTCAGGACCGCCTAAAGGCTGGCGAAGACAAGTGCTTCCTGGGTCTCCACAGCTCCTTCGGGTATGTTTCTTTTTCTTTCTTTGCCTTAGACTAGGCTGACCCTGGAGAAAGGTCCAGTGACGGTGGGGAAAGGACCCACTGACCACAGGGAAGTCTGTTGTACTGTGGCAGGACTACAAACTTTGGATTCTCTCTTGAGGGCACATAAGACCGTATGGCGAAAGCTTGGGGCGAAGGCAGCTTCTCTGTCCTCAGGGGGTTTTGGGGTTTTTCTTTCCCACTGGGGGTGGGATTTTTCCGGGGGCGATAGAAAACCCTGGACCAAGGGGAGTCTTTTACGTTGGGGCACCTTGTTAATTTTCTTGCAGGACGTTTTGCCGGGTTTTTTTTGGGGTGCCTGTCTCCGTCCCTGAACAAGGGGCCCCCGGGGGTCCGGTGCTCGGCAGGGGGGGGAAGGGTTTCGGGCTCCCCGCACCCCGGGGGTTTTTTTTCTTCTTTTCCCTTTTTTGGCTGACCTGGAAACCTCGGTAGGAAAGAATGCCCGGGGAAAACTTAAGGGGGCCCAAAAATTTTTTCCCGGGGCCCCCAAAGGGTTTTGGGAAGTTTTCTTGGCGGGGGCACGTTTTCTGTCCTCAGGGTGGTTTTCTTTGTTTTTCTGGCACTGGGGGGGGTATTTTTCGGGGGGCCAGCAGAAAAACGGGGGACAATGGGGGTCACTTTGGTTTTTTTGGGGGTGACCGTTGCAATTTCCCTGTTTGGAGGATGTCCCCTTTTTCTTTGGAGGGGTTTGGTGTGCCCCTGTCCCGCGCGGGGGGTGGTTTGGCTGGGGTCTAAAAACCGGGGAAGACCGTGCTTCTCTGGGTCTCCCAGCACCTTCGGGTGTTTTTTTTCTTCTTTGCCTTAACTAGGCTGACCCTGGAGAAAGGTCCAGTGACGGTGAGGAAAGACCCACTGACCACAGGGAAAGTCCTGTTGACAGTGGGAAAGACTACAACTTTGGATTCTCTCTTGAGGGCACATAAGACCGATTGGCGAAAGCTGGCTGTGTCTGGAGTGGCACTGTCTTCATCTGTCCGTGGGCAGGGGTGGTTGGGTCTGTGGGGTGTCATGTGCTCGGCAGCTGGGGGGTGGTATTTTTTCGCCGGTGGGCTCTGCAGTCATGAAATACGGGCTGGTACACCATGGGGGAAGATGCTACTTTGAGGCTGTTATGGGCTGCATCCTGTAGTCTAATTTACCTCTGTTCAGGAGCGTTATGTCCTTGATATCTTAATGGAGTGTCCTGTGCGTGCCTGTACCCATCGTCAACACAGCGCAGGCTCCAAGGGTGGTACAGGATGCTCTAAAGGCAAGGCGAAGACAGCGCTTCTCTGGGTCCTCCCCAGACCTTCGGGGTTTCTTTTTCTTCTTTGCCTTAACTAGGCTGACCCCTGGGAAGGAAAGGTTCCGTGACGGTGAGGAAAGACCCACTGACCACAGGGAAAGTCCTGTTGCAGTGGGAAAGACTCACTTTGGATTCTCTCTTGAGGGCACATAAGACGTATGGCGAAAGCTTGGCTGTGTCTGGAGTGGCACTGTCTTCATCTGTCCGTGGGCAGGGGTGGTTGGGTCTGTGGGGTGTCATGTGCTCGGCAGCTGGGGGGTGGTATTTTTCGCCGGTGGGCTCTGCAGTCATGAAATACGGGCTGGTACACCATGGGGGATGCTACTTTGAGGCTGTTAGGGCTGCATCCTGTAGTCTAATTTACCTCTGTTCAGGAGCAGTTATGTCCCTTGATATCTTAATGGAGTGTCCTGTGCGTGCCTGTACCCATCGTCAACACAGCGCAGGCCTCCAAGGGTGGTACAGGACTGCTCTAAAGGCAGGCGAAGACAGTGCTTCTCTGGGTCCTCCCAGCACCTTCGGGTGTTTCTTTTTCTTCTTTGCCTTAACTAGGCTGACCCTGGAGAAAGGTCCAGTGACGGTGAGGAAAGACCCACTGACCACAGGGAAAGTCCTGTTGACAGTGGGAAAGACTACAACTTTGGATTCTCTCTTGAGGGCACATAAGACCGTATGGCGAAAGCTTGGCTGTGTCTGGAGTGGCACTGTCTTCATCTGTCCGTGGGCAGGGGTGGTTGGGTCTGTGGGGTGTCATGTGCTCGGCAGCTGGGGGTGGTATTTTTCGCCGGTGGGCTCTGCAGTCATGAAATACGGGCTGGTACACCATCATACACAGATCAGAGATTTCTTTACTTCAACTTCGAGTGACAATCTGAACTGTAGAGAAAGACAAAGACAGCGAAGGGTTCAAAACAAGTGGTGGGGAGGATGGAGATGATCGAAGTGAGGGAGGGAAAGCAGGGAATACAGAAACGGGGGGAAATTGAGAAAATGAGAAAGCAGGTGAAACGAAAGAAAGGGAGATGAAGGAAAAGAGCAGGGGGAGAATGCAGGGAACAAGGACGAAGAGACAGAAACGAGAAGAGAAACAGAAGGGCGGAAAAGAAAAAAAGACAGAGAATGATTCGGAAGATCAGGAGGGAAGGATGGGTGGTTTGGAAGAAAGGGAGAAGGGCATGGAGGGGGAACGAAAGATGATTGGGATTGAGAGAGGATGATTTCATTGAAAGAGAGAAAGAGAAAAGCATGCAAACGCCAAGGAAAAAGAGAAGGGATGGAGAAGAGGCACACAGAGGCGGGGAGAAAAGGATGCAGGAGTGAATGCGGAGGAGTAGGGGGCAGAGAAGAGTGGGGGAGTGGATGGAATCGACCCGCAGAGGGAGAAACAGGAAAGAATGAAGGTGAAAGACTGCAAGGAAAGAGAGAAGATGACAATGGAAAATGGAGGAAATAACTGCAATGTGGAGAATAACTCTGATGAAGCGAGAAAGGAAGATGATGCTTACACATGTAAAATCACCAGGGTACAAAATCGTGAGCCAGATCAGTTCCACCCGACTAATAAACATTGGCGAAAAGAGCAATGTCAAGATTGGGCTTTCCATATCCCATAGATCTACCCGACAGAGAAATCAAGCAACAGCTTCGTCCACCTTCGCAGGTGGAGAACATTGTTGGAGACGGAAACTGTATAGGGCACTAAGCTTTGAGCTTTGCGGGACTCAGGACAAACACGGGCGCTGAAGGAGATCCTGGTAGATTTCATGCTTGAAAACCAGAAAACATTTGCCGGATATGTTGGTGGTGACCTTTCGAGTTACTTGACGAAAAACACAATGCAGGCCAGGGCATGGGGGTCCGACGTCGAAATTTTTGCCGCCGCAACCCTTCTGCAGACAACCGTGGTTGTGTACACAGCCATCACCCCTTCCTCCAGAAAGTGGCTCTCGTGGTTGTGTACACAGCCATCACCCCTTCCTCCAGAAAGTGGCTCTCGTGGTTGTGTACACAGCCATCACCCCTTCCTCCAGAAAGTGGCTCTCGCACACCCCTCTCTTCCGGATCCAGATGTCCCACACTTTGAGGAGAAGATTTATCTCCGAAACTTATGCGGACATTTTGAAAGGGTGTCAAGTACCGTTTGAACATGCAGGCTGAGTTCTCAAACAGGCGTACTCCTTAGATTTCTGGAACTAAAATGATGAATAACCTGTCAATGTTCCTTTACCATTTCCTTCCTAACGTAATGCCGTTTGGTCGCTGGTTGCTACAGCCATTTTATTTAGGTTATTGTTTTCATTGTTGTTATAGTGACAACAGGACCTATTTTTTTTCCTTCTACAATACATGTATTTCATTTTGATGATAATTTTTCAGTTTATTGTTGTTATTCTCACAAGAAGTGAAATTAACCCAATGAAAAATACATGTATTTCATTTTGATAACATTTTTTTATGTTTTCATTGTTGTTATTCTCACAAGAAAGTGAAATTAAGCCAGTGACAGCAGGACCTATTTTTTTCCTTCTACAATACATGTATTTCATTTGATGATAATTTTTCAGTTTTGTTTTTATTGTTGTTATTCTCACAAGAAAGTGAAATTAAGCCAATGAAACAATACATGTATTTCATTTTGATGATAAGCGCATTGATAATAATGAGAAAAATGGTGTGCGGTGAGACTAGTCAGCGGTCTCAGATACGTTTTATTTGTGTGGCATTATTTGCTTGCCACAAGGGCAGTCGCATTCTAACACATTATTGTTGTTCAATAGACATGAGTCTAAAGGGGCATTTATTTTCAATCCGCTGTGTGTGTGTTGTGTGTGTGTGTGTGTGTGTGTGTGTGTGGTGTGTGTGTGTGTGTGCTGGGATGTGTGTGTGTGAGAGGGAGAGAGAAGAGAGGAGAGAGAGAGAGAGAGGAGAGAGAGAGAGAGAGTGAGAGAGAGAGAGAGAAGGAGAGGAGAGAGAGAGAGAGAGAGTGAGAGAGAGAGAGAGAGAAGAGAGATGAGAGGAGAGAGAGAGAGAGGAGAGAGGAGAGAGAGAGAGAGAGAGAGAGAGAGAAGCCCGCTTATAAGGTAGTGGGACTTGGGTTACTCCGTTATATCCGAGAACTCTGTTAGAAGGAAGTTCGGTTATAAGGAGTAAAAAAATTGGTCCCAGAGCACTCCTTATAAGCGGGCCCGACTGTATTAAGATTACATGATTATTTCATTCTTTTGCTGCCATAGTGAATTTCATTTTGTTTTGATTCTTTTTAATGATTAGCGTGGGTTTGAACACCCTTTAACAGCTACACCCACTGTCGCCGACGTTTCTTTTTCCATTTCCATTACTGGTAGAGAACGGAACTGTATAATTTCCCAATACATTCCCTATGCCCCCCCCTTTTTTTTTGTGTTTTTTGTCCCCCCCCCCCCCCCCCCCCCCCCCCCCCAACTTACGTCACCTTTTATTTCAAATAAAATAAATGAAAAAAAAAATAAAATTACAAATTTTTTTTTGTTCTCCTCTCTCTCTCTCTTCTCTCTCTCTCTCTCTCTCTCTCTCTCTCTCTCCCCTCTCCCTCTCTCCTTCCCCTTCTCTCCTTCTTCTCTCTCTCTCCTTCTCTGTCTGTCTCTCTCTCTCTCTCCTCTCTCCTTCTCTCTCTCTCTCTCTCTCTCTCTCACTCTCTCTCTCTCTCTCTCTCTCTCTCCTCTCTCCCGACAAATTTATGACACAACACAACGCACACTGAATACAAAAAAGGGGTTAAATTTAAAAACCGTTTAAGGGAAAAAAACAACAACAACATAAAAAACAAAACGGTCACCCCCCACGACCAAAACCCTTGGTTCTAATTGTACAAAAAAATCCCTTCTGGGCTATTTTGCCTCTTCAGTCTGAAAATTTTAACAGGTTAAAATGATGAATAGACAAAAAAAAACATTTTTTTAATGGATTTAAAACAAAAAATCAGTTTAATGCAAAATCAAAAACAACAACAAAAAAGAAAAAAATACAAACAACATAAAATACAACAACAAAAATACAAAAAAAAAAAGATAACAACTCTTTCATTCCTGCCCAATGTCTTGGTAAAAATGTAAAAAAAATCCCTTCTGGGCTGTTTGGGTTTCGGAGGGAATTTATAACAGGTTAAAAAAATTATAAAGGGAAAAAAAATTAAAAGCACAACCCTCATTGACAGCTTAAATCTGGAAAAAAAATCAGTTGGTGGGGGTTTTCAGGGGTCCTCATTTAGTTACCTTTGTGGGACACCACCCGCTCAAAAAAGGCCCCAAAAATTTTGGGGGTAAAAGTTCCTCGGGCCTGTCTACCCATTTTCGGGAAAAGGGGGTGGTGTGGCCCCCCCCTCTCCCCGACATTCGGAAGTGGTTTTGTAACCAAATGGTG
Source organism: Conus ventricosus (assembly GCA_018398815.1). Classification (NCBI taxonomy): domain Eukaryota; kingdom Metazoa; phylum Mollusca; class Gastropoda; order Neogastropoda; family Conidae; genus Conus; species Conus ventricosus. Next base: position 39,772 of record JAFLJL010002678.1, read on the forward strand.
GTTTGAAAAGGGGGTGGCAGCCCCCAAAAATCTTACATCCGACCCCCTTTAACGGGGGTCGATTATTTGTCGATTTTTTTTCTCGGGACAAACCCTGTGCTGGGCCTGGTACCACATAAACAAGGGGTTATGGCACGATTTCGGGATTTCCCTCCCCTACAATTTCCCTCCGAAGGACCCCAAAATCTTGGGTTGGGGCACCGTTCGGGGGAAAAACAAGGGCCCGAAAGGCCCAATTTGCAATGGCGAACCTCCCTTCCACATTGTGGGGTGGAAGGCAGAGGCGCCCCCGTGTGCACCACAAAAAATTTTTTCTTCTCCTTCCCCTTTTTTTTTCTCTCCGCTACAACTCCCCTGTCCCTCCCTTCTTTCCCCCCTTTCCCCTCCCTCTTCCCAATCCCTCTCTCTCCCCTTTGCTTTCCCCCGTCCCTTCCAAACTCCTCTCCCCTTTTCCCAGGCCCCCATGCCCCGTTCATCCCCAAATCCCTCTTTCTCCACCCCTTTCCCCCCTCTATTTTCCCCCTCCTACCACGCACCCTTCTCCCTTCTCCTATGCCACTGTCCTTCCAAAAAAGTTTACAAAACCCTGTTTGCTTTCCCAAAATCCCCCAAGTCCCCTTTCTCCTGTCTGTTTTCCCCCTCTGTTCGCTCCCCCTCTTTCCACGCCTTTTCCCCCCCCCCTCCACTCCCCACCCCCCCCCTTCCTCCCGGGCCCATTCCTCCCCCCCCTTCCCCCACACCACCCCCCCCCTCCCCCCCAGGCATTTCCCCCCCCTTCCTCCCACCACTTCCTCCTCCCTCTTTCCCAGGTCATTTCCCTCCCCCCCCCTCCCACCCATTTTCCTCCCCCCTTTCCCTCCGGTCACTTCCTCCCCCCCTTCCTCCCACCCATTCCCCCTCCCTCTCCCCCAGGTCACCCCCCCCTCCCCTTCCTCCCACCCCATTTCCCTCCTCCCTCTCCTCCCAGGTCATTCCTCCCCCCCTCCTCCGCATTTTTCCTTCCCTTTCTCCCGGCAATTTCCCTCCCCCCCTTCCCCCAATGCCTCTGTCTCTTTAAAAAGTCTGAAACCGTTGTTTTTTTTTTTTTTTAATCCTCATTGGCGTAGAGAATCTCTTGAACCCATTGAAGCACTTGATCATTTCCGTCTTTCTGTAGATCAAAGTTGCAATGCCCGTTGCGGACCCCCTGTCTTTTGATGACACCTGGGCTTTTTCGCTTTTTCCCCTTGAGATGCATCGGAAATCTGGGATTCGGGAAGGCATGGTTTGGCTACACCGGTGCGGCTGTTGGTCCTCGGTGAGCACTTCCCCATCAACGGAAGTAATCAGATGGGGGGACGCCCACTCGGAAACAGGGGGAGAAGGAGCGGCTCCACTTCCTGCTGGTCTTTCTCAAGGCAGGGTTCAAATTGATGTTTTGGTCATGAGAAGAGGGAAAAGCCGCGTTGCGAAAGCGGGGGCAAGGTGTCTGTAGTGCCCTTTTCCCCACGACTGCATCGTCAGTGTAGGGCAAAAGAAGGTTGGCTGGCAGGTATCCCCGCCCTCAAGCAGGCGAAAGGTTCAAAACACAGGGACCCCCTGTACTTCACTTTGAAATTCTGAATGATGCCGCATAAAGGGGGGCTGGGTTTCAATGTGCTTTGGGGGAAGGGAAACAGCCCCTCGACTGCCGGGATCAGGCAATTTGGGGACTGGAACAGTTGTCATACGGTGGGACCTTCCTATTTTCCCTTTCCATGTCTTGTAAAAACTGAAGACCCCGGGTTTTTGATATTTCTTTTGTCACCAAGCAGATTTTTGCTGTATTTTTGAAGGCAAATCTTTCTTGCGTTTTTTAAAAACATCTCGGTTTTCGCGGTTTTTTTCCCAAAAAAGATTGGCTGACGTTTGTCTTTTCCCAGTCTGTTGCAAAAAAACGTGTTGTCACTCTCTCGCGCGATTTTTCCCTCCGGTGCAAGTCCCCCTCTAAAGGCAAATGTTTGTCAGGGAAGCCCCCAAAAACGCCCTGTCTCGTCCACGTTGCAGAGTCGTCGGCCTTGTTCTGTTAGCTTTGGGGCGCAAAATGTCTTCGACCCAAGCGTCTGTTGACTTCTCGTCGACGGAAGCCCTCTCGCCATGCATCTTTTTGAAGACAAGGCCATGTCGAGTCTTCCAACGCTGCAGCCAGGAGTTTGTGCATGCCCCAAATTTGCTTTCCCCCATCGATGCAGCCAACTCCCCCGGCTTTGGGCGGATGATCAAGCCGTCAAGGGGGAACGTTGCTTAACCCGAATGGGGAAAATTTTAAAAAAAGGTGATTTACATTTTTGAAAAGAATTTTAGAAATCAGTAGTGGGAATTATCACTCATTGTTTCATTTCTTGGCACCCAAATTCCCAAATTCAAATTTTTTTAATACACTTCCATGGGGAAAAACTATGTGTGGTTAGTCGTAAATGAAGTAAAGCATTCTAAAAAGACATTCCTATAAAAATCATGAAATAAACGGGTGAATACATATTCCATACAAATACTCTTTGCAATAGGCCTATATATTTTCTAAGGATATCGTGCCATCACACACGCACACACACACACGCACACACACACACCCCACACATACACACACACACCCCACACACACACACACACACACACACACACCCCACTCACACAACACCCACACACACCACACACACACACACCACACACACACACACACACACACACACACACACACCCCACACACA
>JAFLJL010002678.1:47500-54442 GCA_018398815.1 Conus ventricosus
ACATGTAACAATGAAATGGAAAAGCTTTGTTTCATACTGATTAGAATATTTCAACTCCATGGTAGTGATTCTGGCCCCAGTTTGTTTCCCCTCCTTCCGCTGTCTGACCGTTCTTTTCACAGTAGGTCAGTCTGGGGGGCAAACGCCCACACCTTCACCGGGGCAAGACGCCTAGGGTGGGCTTTTTGCCCGTTCATTGGGCCTTTTGCCCCATACTTGCTTTTTATCGTAAATTAGGTAAATTAGGTTGGTAGGTAAGTGATGACTGGTGAGTGTGTGTGTATGTGTGTGTCTGTGTGTGTGTGTGTTGATCCTAGCAGGAAAAAAGTTCTTCTACGTAGATGAAAAAAGATAATCAGCAACATCCCCCTAGCATTTGGCAACAGTTTTGTAGGGTCAAAGTTGTGGGGTGTAGGGAAATAGTACCCCACAAATTGTCGCTAAACCGCACAACCCGGCAAAAGCTATGGGCACACTACCTCACAACCCAGGTAACCGAACACACCACACACACCCCCACACACACACACACACACACACACACACACACACACAAAACCACACACACACACACACACACACACACACACCACACACACACACACACACAACACACCACACACGCGCGCGCGCGCGCGCGCGCGCAGATCAGCTTGCTCTCGTTCTCTGCCAGGCAGGGGATAATGAGATGACGTCATTTATGCGCACGCTTTCTGTGAACAGAAGGGAAATTATGGCGTTTGGGGGCGCATTGTGAAACAATGTCAACGATGATTCAAAAGATATGTTTGTGTCTTTTTTTATTTTGTTACTTTATGGCATATCAATTTATTTTCATCATTGTTGTCAGGAAGCAAAACACTGAAAGAGAAAGGGAAACATTTTGGAATGTAGGCATTTTGCGTTCAATAATCAAGCAGGCTGGGAAACTAAAATCCAGTTGTCTACTCTTCTTGAGTTTTTTCGTCTTATTTTCTTGCCGCGTGCACCTCTTTTTTCTTCTGGATGATCTTAGTAGCTAGGGAACGTGCTCCTCTGAGAATCACGGTTACTTACATAATTACTGCTTTATTAGCCAGCTTTTATCATGCATTCAAAAGGTGCAGACTATGAACCTAAACTACACCGCCCGTTTCCCGCCAACTCTATAGTTATTTGTATTTTTACGTGTGTTTACACTATCACACAAGTGTTTTATGTTCGTATTTGGTTGGGGTTGTTTGGGATGTTACTGAGAAGTATTTGGGGATGTTTTGGATTTATTTGATTAATTGTGGGATGTTACTAATACACTCGGTAGCTTAGATTTATATGTACCGTGTATATATCTAATTCAGCCAACACAGCGACATATACATTCTGAGGTGATAGCCCAGAATAGGCAAGTAACTGCTGAAGAAGAAGAAGAAGAGAAGAAGAAGAAGAAGAAGAAGAGAAGAAGAAGAAGAACGAAGAAGAAGAAGAAAAAGAAGAACGAACGGAAGAAATAATTAAGTTAGTGATGTTTTCTTACAGCCCAGCCCGCCGGGAAAAGGGGCCCTTGTAGCCATATCAGGGCTTTACCACACTGAAGTCATCCAAAGACAAATCGACCGCAGCAGCGCAGAAGAAAAAGAAGAAGAAGAGACAGGGGCAGAGAGAGCATATCGTTCACTCGAACAGAGAGTTGAGGCTGAAAATGAACCAGTGTGAAGGTAATATGATAGTGTGAGACGTTAGAGAAAGTTTTTCATACACGTTCACAAATAGGGGCGGGCCCGCTATTGCGCGGCCCGCTATTGCGGGGACCCGCTATTGCGAGGCCCCCTATTGCGCGGGCCCGCAAATTTCGCGGCTAACCCTAACCCTAACCCTAACCCTATTCCTAACCCCATCCCTAACCCTAACCCTACCCTATCCCTAACCCTATCCCTAACCCTAACCCTAACTGTCGCGCAATAGCGGGCCCGCGCAATAGCGGGCCCATGCAATCGCGCAATAGCGGGCCCGCGCAATAGCGGGCCGCGCAATAGCGGGCTGACCCCACAAATATACTAGACAGGGCATAGAGCTGGGCAGAATATGCTGCAAATTCTGTCAGTGAACAGGCATTAGAATTCACAAATGTATTTATTTTGACTACAAATTTAAAAGATATTCCAAAAAATTGATTTTTAACTAAGACCCTTTTCCCATCTACACTAATGAAAACAAAAACACAAAAAAGAAGCCGCGTTTTCCTAGAATCACTATGGCCCGGCCCAAAGGGTGAGAGCCCCTAGCAACACCCTCCCCGAATCAGAAGATGCCAGGGATTTGAGAGAGCCTGAATGTCCCACTATATAAGAATAATATAGCTTGTTTCCTGAAAACGGAGTATGGCTGCTTAATGGCGGGAAAAAAAAACGGTCATACACACAAAACTCCACTACCTCTGTTGAGCAGATGGGATTAATACCTGCCTGTCTATACCGGGAATGTCCACAGGAGTATCAGCCTGCGTACACAGAAGAAGATATGCTTGTGACTGGAGTTTGGTTGATTAACCCTACTGGGTCGATGGAATAACATTTTTGAAAGCTTCTGACTTTTGGAGCTGGTGGAGGAGAAATGCTGGACCTATCCCCCCTGGGACACGTTGATGGTGTTGACATGTGTTATGGTAGAAACTGTTGGCTGACCAGTGTCGTTTCCTGGGTTGGGGTGGAGGTGGGGGGGAGGGAGAGATTATGGAAGGGTTTGGGGGTGTTTTCCCACCCATTGAACTGTGGGACTGCTGTCTCGCCGATTGTGGGGCAGTTTGAAGTGATCGCAGGCCTTAATTATCGGGACGCTTTTAAGCTCCAACGTTTGTCCATGGGCAGCAGCAATGACCCTTATTTTTCATTTACAGTCCTGTGGTTCAGAAAACGAGGCGTAGTGGGGGTGTGTGTGTGTGTGGTGTGTGGTGTGTGGGGTGTGTGTGGTGTTTTGTGTGGGTGGGGTGGGGTTTTGTGTGGGGGTGTGGTGTGTGTGGGTGTGTGTGTGTGTGTGTGTGTGTTTTGTGGGGTGTGTGGGGTGTGTGGGGTGGTGTGTGTGTGTGTGTTGTGGTGTGTGTGTGTGTGGTGTGTGTGTGTGTGTGTGTGTGTGGTGTGTGTGTGGTGTGTGTTTGTGTGTGTGTGTGTGTGTGTGTGTGTGTGGGTGTGTGTGTGTGTGTGTGTGTGTGTGGTTTTGGGGTGTGTGTGTGTGTGTGTGTGTGTGGGGTGTGTGGGGTGTGTGTGTGTGTGTGTGTGTGTGTGTGGGGGTGTGTGTGGGTGGGGGGTTGGGGTGTGGTGTGGTGTGTGTTGGGGGGTGTGGGGGTTGGGGGTGTGTGTGTGTGTTGTGTGTGTGTGTGTGTGTGTGGTGTGTGTGTGTGTGTGTGTGTGTGTGTGTGGGTGTGTGTGTGTGTGTGTGTGTGTGTGTGTGTGTGTGGTGGTTTTGTGTGTGGGTGTTGGGGTGTGTGTGTGGGGTGGGTGTGTGTGTGTGTGTGTGTGGGTGTGTGTGGGTGGTGTGTGTGTGTGTGTGTGTGGTGTGGTGTGTGTGTGGGTGTGTGTGGGGTGTGGTGTGTGTGTGTGTGTGTGGGTGTGTGTGTGTGTGTGTGTGTGGGTGTGTGGTGTGTGTGTGGGGTGTGTGTGTGTGTGTGTGTGTGGTGTGTGTGTGTGTGTGTGTGGTGTGTGTGTGTGTGGGTGTGGGGTGTGTGTGTGTGTGTGGTGTGTGTGTTGTGTGTGTGTGTGTGTGTGTGGGGTGTGTGTGTGTGTGTGGGTGTGTGTGTGTGGTGTGTGTGTGTTGTTGTTGTGTTGTGTGTGTGTGTTGTGTGTGTGTGTGGGTGGTGGTGTGTGGGGGTGTGTGGGGTGTGTGGTGTGTGTGGGGGTGGTGTGGGGGTGTGGGTGTGTGTGTGGTGTGTGTGTGTGTGTGTGGTGTGTGTGTGGTGTGTGTGTGTGTGTGGGGTGTGTTGTGTGTGTGGTGTGTGTGTGTGTGTGTGTGTGTGGTGGGGTGTGTGGGTGTGTGTGGTGTGTGTGTGTGTGTGTGTGTGTGTGTGTGTGTGTGTGTGTGTGTGGGTGGTGTGTGTGTGTGTGTGTGTGGGTGTGTGTGTGTGTGTGTGTGGGTGTGTGTTGGGGGGTGTTGGGGGTGTGGTGTGTGTGTGGGGTGTGGGGTGTGGTGGGTTTTGTGTGTGTGTGTGTGGGGTGTGTGTGACTTCCCTGTTTATCATTTGTGTGTGTTTGAAACTTGTGTGTTGCGCATGAGCGTAATCTTAAAGTGGAGCCTTCACGTGCTTTGATGAGTGTTCGATTTGGGCGATTCCTGTTATTGTTTAGGTGGTGTTTATAATTATTTTGATCGCTCATTTGAAAGTACATTTTAAATCTCTATGGTCTAAACTTAAAATTCCTGTCATAAAGAGAACTATGTAACAGATGAAGTTTCGATCTTGGAGCAGACTGCAGTGATTGATTTAGTTGGAGCACTGTGAAACACATGATAAATGTGACTGTTCTTGACGTGACACAAATGACAAAAACAGTAACATGGGGATATGCACACAGTGACGAACCTATCGGGGGACACCTCTATATGCCCCCGTCCCTATATGCCCCCGTCTCTATATGCCCCCCGACCGTTATGCCCCCGTCTCTATATGCCCCCCGACCGTTATGCCCCCGTCTCTACACATGGACATGACATGACATGACATGACATGACATGACGTGACGTGACGTGACATGACATGACATGACATGTCACATGTCATGTCACATGTCATGTCACATACCATGTCATGTCATGTCACATGATGTGACATGATATGTGACATGACATGTCATGTCACATGTCATATCATGTCATGTCACATGCCATGTCACATGGCATGTCATGTCACGTGTCATTGTCATGTCATGTCAATGTCATGTCACATGTCATGTCACATGTCATGTCACATGTCATGTCATGTCACATGTCATGTCACATGTAATGTCACATGTCATGTCATGTCATGTCATGGCACATGTCATGTCATGTGGACATGACATATGATATGTCACATGTCATGTCATGTCGCGTGTCATGTCATGTGACATGTCATGTCACACGATATGTCATGTCACATCGCATGTCATGTCACTTGACATGTCATGTCACATGACATGTCATGTCATGTCATATGTCATATAATATGTCATGTCATGTCACATGTCATGTCATGTCGTGTCACATGTCATGTCATGTCATGTCACATGTCATGTCTCGTGTCATGTCACATGCCACGTGTCATATCATGTCATATGGCATGTTATGTCAGGTCACATGTCATGTCACATGTCATGTCATGTCATGTCATGTGGCGTGTCATGCCATGCATGTCATGTCACATGTCATGTCATGTCATGTCATGTCATGTCACATGTCATGTCATGTCATGTCACATGTCATGTCGCATAGCATGTCATGTCATATGTCATGTCATGTCGCATGACATGACATGTGACATGACATGACATGTCATATGACATGTGACATGACATGTCATGACATGACATGACATGTCATGTCACATGACATGTCATGTCACATGTCATGTCATGTGACATGACATGTCACATGACATGACACGCGACATGACATGACATGTTACATGTCATATGTCATGTCATGTGACATGACATGACATGTGACATGACATGACATGTCAAATGACATGTGACATGACATGACATGTGACATGACATGACATGACATGTGACATGACATCCCATGTGACATGACATGTGACATGGCATGTGACATGACATGATATGACATGTGACATGACATATCATGTCACATAGCATGTCATGTCATATGTCATGTCATGTCACATGTCATGTCATGTCACATGTCATGTGACATGTCATATCATGTCATGCCACATGGATGTGACATGACATGACATGACATGTGACATGACATGTCATGTCATGTCACATGTCATGTCATGTCACATGATGTGACATGATTGTGACATGACATGTCACGACATGACACGACATGACACGACACGACACGACACGACACGACACGACGCGACGCGACGCGACAGCTTGGACCAAGAAAATAGAAGGCCCTTCCAGCATTTCATGCCTTTACTGGATGTGACACAGTGCTTTTTTCAGCAGCGGGGGCAAGACAACGCTGGAATACATGGAACTTTCCCGAAGTGACAGCTCCTTTTGGCCACATGGGCGATCATGTTCACTGACAGATGCTTTGTTGGAAAACCTTTGAGAGGTTTGTTGTACTCAGTACGAACGACGGTGCACTCCATAAGTTGCCCCGGTAGGAGAAATGTTTTCCAGCAAGGAAGGCTTCTTGAACTTCTCCCCTTTTAGCAGCTCTTAGGGCAACATCCCCTCCCTGCATCCCTGAATATGAAATCATTTTCAGCAGGGACAGGGTTCTGCTTGACAATGTCCCCCCCCTGCGATTGTGGTGGAGATTATGACAGAAGGAATTTTCGCTTTCACAACCCAAAAAGCGCTCCGCATAGGCCACGCACTCTGTCACTCCATCGGGGCCCCCACAAAAGGGGACGGGAAACCAATAACATTTCATAGAAAATAATAACTTTTTTTCACGACCCCAGCCCCCCCCCCGTCCCACACAAACCCAAATTCTGTACGTATTACAAAAATTAAACGCAACGACAAAATTTTTTAATCGCTCCCCCCGTTTTTCAGTTTTTCTTATTTCCAGGAAAGACAAGTTCCCCTTTCTTTTGCAACTTATAACCTTAAGAAACAAAAAACGTCCATAATTGCCACATTCCGGTTATCGTCAGTTTCTCCATCCACTGTACGACCACGACGAAGCTCCCATGTTGTGTCCTCCGATTTGGGCCCAAAACCCTTGGGGGACCTGGCAACGAAGCTTGAGTCGCCCCTCACACCGAGTCTCCGGACTCCACCGTAC
>JAFLJL010002679.1:0-23310 GCA_018398815.1 Conus ventricosus
GGCTCGTTCTTTCTCTCCGCTCGTCTGTCTGTCTGTTTGTCTGCTGTCACACACCGCACAAAACACCTCACACACACACACACACACACCACACACCCACACAGTCTTCTCTCTCTCTCTCTCTCCCCTCTCTCTCTCTCCTCGCTCGCTCGCTCCTCGCTTGTCATATTTCTCCGTCCGAAGGAAAAAGGGGACAGATAAAAAATGAAACAAAAAACAAAAAAAAAAATATCTGCTTGCTTGTCTGTTACCTTTGGGAGTAAAAATATCAAAAATCCAAAGCTCTCTCTTCAGTGTGTGGTGGGGTTTTTGTGTGTGTGTGTGTTGCGCGCGCGCGGTTTCAAAGAAAAAGAGAGAGAGAGAAGGGAAGAGAGAGGGGGTGGGGGTGGAGGGGGGAATTGGTGGGGGTCATCTTAAAATGCCCTTGCAATTTGTTTTGTTTTTATTTTAACTGGGGATAAAGCCCTTTATTTCCCCCTGCGTTTTCCGCAACCGGTTTTTAAAGTTTTTTGAAATTTTGAGGATTAAAAAAGGGAACCCAAATTTAAAAACTGAAAAAGCGCATAAAAACCCCAGATCGGGAAGAGAGGAGAGAGAGATAAAAAACTTCACATTGTAGTTTCCGTATGAAACTGGCTACACGCACGCAGCACGCACACACACACATCGCACGACACCCCCACGCGCCAAACACACACACCGTCAGCTACGTGCATGCTCTTAAAAAAAAACAAGGATTTTGGTGTACGTGCGCGCGCGCTGTGTGTGTGTGTTTTCAAGAAAGGAAAAGGGGGGGGGAGGGTAAATGCCGAAACGAAAAACCCATTCAAACATCCGTAGAACAGTAAACAAGGGGTATTTTGCCCCCCAAAAAGGAAACCTAACAAGAGTAACTTTTATTCAAGACGGCAAAAACCCTTTTAAATTTAAATAAAGTCAGAAAAAATCATAACGAACAATCTAATAGTGGGGGAAAAACAAGCGCAGGCCAAAAACGAACTGTGGGGCAAAAAATTTGGACTTGAGGGGGGGGGATTTTTGAAGATGGAAAACTGGGAAAAAGAAGAAGAAAAAAAAATTAAATTAAAAAAAAAAAAATTTACAGAATAAAACCTTCTCTACTGCAAAGGGGAACCCATCGAAAACCCCTTTTGAAGGCAGTATATTTGTATTGCCTTTCTCCGAGCCTTTCGCCCGCGGGATGGGGATCATCGGGGAGACACGGCGGGTTGTGTCGCGTCCCGGTGTAAAAGGACAACCCACAGTCCATAATACTGTGGTTTCCACCCCCCATGGGTGCAAAAAAGAACCAATAGCACCCCAGAGCCCAGCGAAGAGTAGAAAATGAAACCCAAAACGAAAGTGTGGGGGGGAAAAAAAATTTTGGTAAAACTAAAGCCCTTATGCAAAAAAATATAAAATGAGGGACAGTCTTTGAGCCTACCCCTGAGGATCCCCCCAAAAGTTTGCAAGGGGATCAAAGAGGGGACGAAACAAATACAAAAAACCTCAATTTAATCAAGCAAAATCGGAAATGAATGGGTGGGGAAACAGTAAACAAAAACAGTAAAAGTGGGGTTGTTTTGCTCCCAAAAGGGAAAACCCTAACACAAGTAACTTTTATTCAAGACTGGCACAACCTTTTAAAATTGAATAAATCAGACAAATAATAGACGAACAATCTAATAGGGGGGAAAAACAAGCGCGGGCCCAACAACTGAAACTGTCTGGAAAAGATTTGGATTTGGGGGAGGGGGGAGGGGAGTTTGAAGATGGAGAAACGGGGAAAAGAAAAAAAAAAAAAAAATTTAAAAATTGAAAAAAAAAAGAAGTGGTTTTGGGTTTCTTTTTTGCACCCATGGTGGTGAGAACCCCACAGTATTATGGACTGGGGTGTGCTCTATTTGCACCGGAGCGCAGAAAAAACCACCCGGTCTCCCTGAAGTCCCGATCCAGCGGGCAAAAGGGCCCCCTCGGAGCAGGCAAAAAAATGTTTGCCTTAAAAAAGGGTTTGCGGGGTTTCCCCTTTATGCAGCTAGAGAAGAGTTTTAATCTGTAACTTTTTTTTTTTTTTTCAATTTAATTTTTTTTTCTTCTTTTTTTTCCCTGTTTCTCCATCTTCAAACCCCCCTCCCCCCCCCCCCTAAAGCCAAATCTTTGCCAGACAGTTCATTGTTGGCCTGCGCTTTTTTTTTCCCCAAATTTTAAATTGTTCGTCATGTTTTGTCGACTTTATTCAATTTTAAAATTTTGTCCGTCTTGAATAAATTTACTCGGTTGGGTTTTCCTTAGGGGAGCAAAACATCCCCATTTGTTATGTTTATCTTTTACTTTTCCCCTACTCATTTCATTTCCGTTCCGTAAACTTTTTTTTTTTCTGCTGCTGTGCTGCTGCTTTTACTACTATACACTGTCCTCTGCTGGGCGCTGGGGCTTTTTACTGTACAAAATAGAACATAATTTTTTTTACGAAAGTTGCATCTAAAACCCTCCGGGAAACCTGAGCCCCGTCCCCCCCCCTCTCCTTTCCCCTTCTTTTTCTTCCCCCCCCCTCTCCCCCCCCCCCCCCCCCCCCCCCCCCCCTCCCCCCTGCAGCCCCACAGAGTTTACAACGCGCGTCGTTCAGGACAGGGGAAAAAGTGCACGTGCACACCCGTAGGTCGTGACAGTTGCTGGTTACTATTTTCGTTCCCCCCAAACCATCGCCTAAAGCCGGTAAGACCATGAAGGGATTTCACTCAGTGCCGCAGAACACCTCACGGCAACAAGAGAACACCCTTGGGCCAATTTCTCGGAACCCCCCCCCCCCCTCACTTTTTGATTAAAAACAAAAATATACCAACTTGGAAAAATATGTACATTCCGGTTGCACTCGTTTTTCACGTATGATAAAATTTCTCTCCTCTCTCTCTCTCCCCTTCTCGGTCTCTTTTTCCTTTTGTCTGGTATCTGTCTGTTTCTGTCACCTAACCTGCCCCCCAACGAAGCCCCGCCAAAAGCTTCAAAGAACAAGGGAAAATTCCTGCTTTTTCTGGGGCGGGGGAAACAGAAGCAAAGAACCAAGGTTTCAACCCCTTCTCGGGCGGAAAAAAGGGGCGGGGCGCAGGCTTTTCTCGACGGGTTCGTCGCCGCTCCGTCCGTTGCCGGCCACAACAACAGGCGTGCGTCGGCGATTCCCCCCCGACCCACGCGTCGTTTTGTTTGAGGGGGAGGCCCAGGGAACATCCGTCAGTGTTAGTCCCGGTGTGACTAAACCTCCCCGGCCCCGGGGGCCTGTCTCACCCTCTTCGGCTAATTGTTCCCATCTTCTTCCGTGTCTGCCCCCCGTACAAAATCCCCATCTCCCCCCCAGCCCTCCCTCACCCCCCCCCCCTACCCCCCCCCCCCCTGCCCTCTCCCCCTTTTCCCCTTTACTCCGCCGTCCTTGTGTACCCCTGAGATGCTTCAGTTCTTGTTTTACCCGGTGTCTTTCAGTAACACACCCCCCCCCCGATTTTTTATTGTTGTACTTTTCATAGGTTTAAACGTTACTTGTCCGTTGGGGCAAAACCCGCTAGTTACCTTTTGTGTTGTTCACCCAGGACTACTTTTCCCCCACTTCCACATCAGCGTCGTTCAGTCATTTGCTATTTTTCCCCTGCTTTCATTACAGAGTTTTTCGTCATCGTACCTTTCCTACGTTCACTGCAGGCCCCCTCAGCATTGCTCCCTTTTCTTACTTTCCTGAAATTTTCAGCACATATTTTACTACTTTCACTTCATGCTTCGTTCAGTCATCGCTCCTTTTTCATTTTCACTTCAGCTTTCTTTCGTCATCGCGTTTTCTTTTTTCACAAATTTTACTTCATCTTCGTTCAGCAACGCCCCCTTTCCCTTTTTTTCCTTAAATGCGTCTTTCATCTCGAAAATTTTCTTTACTTTCATTTCATGCGTCGTTCATCCATAACTATCTTTCCTACTTTCACTACAGCTCGTTCATCATAACTATTTTTCCCTACTTTCACAACACGCTTGTTCAGCACAACATTTTCCTATTCACAACACCGCGTTCAGTCTAACTATTTTCCTACTTCACAACAGCGTCGTTCATTCCAAACTATTTTTCCCACTTTCCAACACGCTTTCTTTCAGTCTAACTATTTTTCCCAACTTTACAACACCGTCGTTCAGTCAAACTACTTTCCTACTTCCCACAACAACCGCGTTCATCATAAACTATTTTTCCCTCTTCACAACACGCGTCGTTCGTCATAACTATTTTTTCCTACTTTCACAACAGCTCGTTCAGTCACAACATCTTTCCTACTTTACAACACGCGTCTTTCAGTCATAAACATTTTCCTACTTTCAAAACACCGTTTTCAGTCATAACTTTTTTCCCTATTTTCAAAACCCAGGTGTTCATCATAACTTTTTTTTCCTACTTCACAACACCGTCTTTCCCAGTCACTTTTCCCGTCTTTTACTTCATTTTTTGTTTGGGCCGTCCTATGTTTTACTTACTGAAGTAGATGTGTTGCTCATTTCCCTTACTGCTTTTTTTCCTTTTTTTTTTTCTTTAAAGAGAAAAAAATAAAGACGGAAGAACAGCACAGAACAGATAGTCGCACAGATAATACCAGCACGCAGAGAAAAGAGAGAGAGAGAGAGAGAGAGAGGAGGGAGAGAGAGAGAGAGAGCTCTAAATTTTAAAAAAAAAAAAAAACTTTTTTAAAAACAAAAATTAAGATCTTTGACGAGCCTATTTTTCCTATCGTCCTTGCAAAGCTAAATTATACGATGGGGAAGAGAGAGAGAGAGAGAGAAGAGAGGAGAGAGAGAGAGAGGGGGGGGAAGAGAGAGATTTCATCACCAAACCCATCATCCGTCTCGCGATGACAGGAACAATATACCTCAATCAAAGTAAATGTATACAAAAAATTAAATGAAATAAAACAAACAGGGAAACAAAGGAAAATAAAAAGTGGAAACGAACGATGGAAGCGGGGTGGCGCCCACATGGCGAGACATGAGAGAGAGAAGAAGAGAGAGAGAAAAAGGGGGAGAGGGAGAGGAGAGAGAGACCTTCAGACATTTTTTTAAATTGACATTGCTGTATATAAGAAAAGAAAGGGACACACAGAGAGAAAAGAGAGAGAGAAGAGAGAGAGAGAGAGAGAGAGATTCACTGAATGACATTAAAAATTTCATTTTTTTAAAAAAGGTAGGTTAATAAAAGGGGGACACGATGGCCTAAGAAAGACGGGCATTGGTTTTTCCCGAGCGGGTAAAAAACAATCCTGACAACGACGGGAAACCTCCACATTTTTACCAGGCGTGGGTCGGGAATGGAAAAGGGCCCCAGACAGTAGTAGTTGCCTCAGCCTTTTCCCCGCCACTCCCCTCGGTAATTGCTTCGTCTCACTCCTTGTGAGTCGGGGGGTGGGAGAGAAGGGGGGGAGGTGGGAGGGGGGGTGTGTTTGGGGTGGGGGATGGGTCGGTGGGGGGGATGGAGGATGGATGGGGGTGTGGGTAGGGGGGGGAGATTCTCAATCTTCCTTTGCCCCCTACGGTGTGGTTCTGCGTGTTTGGTTAGGGTGGCGGGTGTGTTTTTGTCATTGCTTTGTTGGTGTGTGTGGGGGTGTGTGTGTGTGTGTTGTGTTTGTAGAAGGTAAGGTACTTTTTTGTTAATCTCTGCACAGACCGCGCGCGCACACACCACACCACACACCCACACACACACACACCACACACACACACACACACACACAACGCACGCACGCCGCACGCACGCACGCACACAACACCACACACACACACACACAAAAGGGAAGAAACAGGATATAGATAGAGATACAGAAGAAAAACCCCAAATACCCCCCCTCCCCTCCCCAATGTGTGTGGTGTGTGTGGGTGTGGGTGTGTGTTGTGTGGTTGGTTGTTTTGTGGGTTTTAAACTCAAATTTTTTTGGGAAACATTTGACGCCTCTGTTTCCTACTTTCTGTACCAACAACTGCTACCACAGCGTAATGTTTGATCACTGCCGGATGATTAATGTAATTTCTAAAAAGCTGAAACTGGGCAAAGATTTTCTTTTTTTGGGTTTCTGTCTTTTTTCTTTTTGTTCGTTTGTTTTCTTTCTGTCTTTTAAATATAAAAATATATATATATATTGTACGAGCCGGTTTCCCCTTTTTTTTACTTGTTGTTTAAATGGAAAAAACACGAACAGCTCAGACTTTTATAATAACTGTGTGTCTAAATAGGCTCCTCTGCGTTTCGCCCACCCCCGACAACAACATTAGCCCCATTTCCCTCCAAACAGTCTTTGCTTCACGCAACATTTAAAACGCCCAAAAGAAATACAAGTTCCAACTTTACTTTTTAAAAAAACCATTTAAAACTTCACATTTCAAAATTTTAAAACTACTTTTTGCACACGGGTATTCACAAATTAACTTAAATTAGCCAACCCTAAACATTCTTTATTTCGAAACTAGCTGACCCCCCCCTAACAACTACTTCCCCTGACTGTAACTAGAACTCACCTAACCTCTGACCTAACCAAATTAAAAAAACTTCCCAATTTCCCCAACTAAAAAATTTAATTTCCACCCCTATGCTCCCCCAATTTTAACTCGAACTTTTAAACATTTAGACCATGCCCCTCCCCAAAAAACCTAACACCACTCAACACGGAAACCACAACACGCAACTGCGAATTTCAGCCACACCAAGCTTCCAAACATTACAGTTCACTCGCCACCGGTTGCAAAGCGGCCGCCCAGCTATAAAAACATGATGCCTGCACAACCCGGAATAAATATATTAAACCAAAAAATCTTGTTCCTTTTAAAACATCTAAATCTCAAAGTAAATGAACTAAAACTGAAGCCAAAAATCCGAATTAAAATCACCAAGAGCCCACACCCCATGCTTTCAAAAAAGGACCGAACACGGTCGGACACGGCCTTAAAACCCAACGCATTGCCTCGGCTTCACCAAGGCCAACCCCACAGATGGGGAGATTATAAAAAATCCCAAAAATTTTTTAACACTATCAAAAACACTTTCTACTCCCCCCTTCCCCGGGGAAAAAAAAAATAAAAAATAAACATTAAAATTTTTTTTTTTTTAAAGAAGCCCACGACCGGGGGGAAATTTTCCCTCTGAAGATGGCTCAAACTAGGTGTATTTATCCTTTGGGAAAATCCGTTTAAAGGGTTTCAAAAAACCTTCACCAAAGGGTTAAAATAATTGATACCACACTCAATAATTTGACTAGTCCCCCGATGTCAAATGCTAAACCCCTTTAGGTATTTTCTTTTACTCTTCATTAATGAAAATTTCGTCAAAATTTAAACTTTTCCCTGCCCCCCTGCCAAAAAGGATACAAAAAGAAACTCGAATCCCACTATTAAAGAACCCTAGACCCCCGTCTGGTTTACACCCAATTGTTGCATCAACCCCACAAATGACCAAAGGTCCCTGCCCCCTATCTAGAAAAAAAAGTTTATAATTAATAACACATAAAATTCTCTTCTACTGTCAAATTTTCCATCAGTGAGTCAAAACGTTGATTAAAAATTTTTTTTTTTTTTTTTTTGCCCACCCAAAGATTCATATTGTTTTTCCACGCTTTAACATCCCCCGGGGTCAAAAACGTTGATTGAAAATTTTTTTCTTCCCAATTGGTTTAATTGCTTTTCACGCCCTTGAAAATTTTTTGAAAATTTTTATTTCACCGTGTATGACGACAAAACCCCCTGGACCGGGCCCTTGAATTGTCAACGCACACGGTGAAGTAATTGCACTTGTGGAACAGCTACGGAGTGAAAAAGGTAAAAGCCCCCCATCAGCCGTGTTCCTGCAACAACCAACTCACACAAAAAAAACATGCTCCCCAACTAACAATTTAATGCATGATAATACAGCATCGCATCTGCAGACCCTCACTCCACCAGACGAGACAACACCCCCGCTTCATAATTACTTGCCCCGGGGATTGGCAAATTGAAAATGAAAAATCTTGCGTGCAAGACCCCGCGCAAAACACGCCATTTGTTGGTTTACGTTTCCAAGACTAAAAGGTTTGTGATCCGCCCCACAATGAAGTGACGACCAAAATAGCGCGGAAATTTTCCCCCACGGCCCAATAAGGAAAGGGCACTCCCGCTCAATAGTTGTACCCTCTCTCTGTCCCCGGAGCCTCCCCTTGGTTAGGATTGGGTCACTTGCCCTCCCTGGACTGCGCAAAACCGCCCCTAGCCCCCCATGAACATAGTGCGCACTGAAAGGGCTGCGCAAGTCCGGAATGCCCCGACAGGCTTTTGGAATACCGCTTTCACTGTTCAAACCAAATTTTGACAAGCGGTGACCACTTCACCTTGCTGGACACATTCTCTTTCAAATCCCCCAAAGGGCCCCCTGGCTTGAGAAGTGCGGATGTACCGACATAAAATCCGCCATGCCCAAAAATGAAAGAACTTTCGTTTTGTCCCTTGGACATGACGACAAAACTTGTGAAACCTTGCTTGGTTCTGGTGAATCTCATTGCCCCAATGATATGTCCCCAAAAGGGAACTTCTGATAGCCTATTCAATCTTACTAGGCCGAGCGTAAGTCCATGCAAAAAACTCTCTCAAAAAAGCGTCAAATGACGATAATGGGGTGCCACTGACAGTACCACCAAAAAAATTTGAAGAAATTCAACGCATCGAACTTCTTCAAATGCAATTTCCTCATCATGCGTGCAAATGTGCTTGGGGGTGGGAAACCCAAAGGATGCCTTGAATTGAAAAACCCTGTGGGGCCGAAAAGGGTTTTTTCCCTATCACCCCCAGCCATCTTATCTGCCAATCCTTTGGCAGATCAATTTTGGTGAACCACTTTTGTCTTTGAGAGAAATAATAGCTCCTCCCCATTGGAATTGGTTAGAATCAAACGTGTCACCTTTGTTGATTTCTCGCATTCAATGCAAAAAACGCACAGTACCCCCTCTCTTTCCGGGCAAAAGACGGGTTTAAAAATGGGGAACAAATGGTTCTATGATATCCATTTTTTAAATTTTATCAATTTTCTTTTTTTACCAAGTCGTCTGAACCGAAAGGAAGAGGATACTGCCGAACATTACAGGTTTGGTACTGTGACGAAAAAGCGATGTTCGCAAAAACAGTAACGCCGGCACATCAGTAAGCATCTCAGGTGCTTTCCCTGACCCTTTCAATTTGTAGCCTCTTGTCCCGTGGCAGGCAAATCTATTTGACCTCTTTCACACCTTTAGTTTGCACTGTGGGAACTGTTTTTTTAGACCTTTGGAAGTAGTCTTGGGAAAACCATTTTCATCAAACCCGGGAGCACGACACGACGCAAACCCACAACATTCTTCCTTTTGTACTCTTCAAAAAGTTTTATTGAAACAATTTTTTTGTACCCCCTTCATGTCAATAAGTAATCATTCACTCATGTTTCTTTTAGTACAACAAATGGACCCTTCCATTTTTTAAAAACATTTTTTTTGTGCAGTGGGCAATAAAACTAACACCCCCTCACCAAAAGACGTTTTCTTCACTTCCTTCTAATTTTTTTACTGTCTGTTCTCGACCGCTTCCGCCCACTTTTGTGCTAAGTCAATCATGTCAGTCTTTTTTTGTGCTTCGTTTAAAAGCATTTCAACTTCAACACAAGCAAATTACAACCAGGGATTCGACCTAGAAAACCACACACAGGTTTATCAACAACACAAACTTGACACTCCCGGGAAAAACAGGACAATCAAAGTTTACTACTGTACAGGAAAATCAACAGTTTTTACCCCCTAAACATGGTACAGGGGATTGTTTCATCCACATAGTTCTTTTTAAACTAAAGATTTTCTGACTCCTACTGTAGTGCAACCGAATCCCAAAATGACAGATTCCGGCCCTTCACTTACCCTGACATGTTTTAATTTCCTGGCAAGCCAGTTTTACAGACAACCCCCAGGAGCTATCTGTGATTTCAGCATTGGTTTTCGGTCACATCTTTTAGAAGGTGCACTGTCCCCCACCATGCTGTTCTGCCCTTTTTTTTGGTTGGGGTTGGGTTTTGTTTGTTTTAAAATGGGATTTTTTCTGTGTTTTTTTGTTAAACCAAAAAAGGGGTTTCCTGCCCCCTGGTATTTGAAACATAAGATTTCCTTGGGGGACCCCCGTAGCCACGGTAACCCCCATATCCCCCTAGAATATTGGGAACACCATTGGTTTGGGGGATTCCCGACAAGAAAACGTGTGCAAAATGGGAAATTTTTCCTCACTCCCAAGGTTTTATCTTTGAAATTCTCTGTACCTTTCAGCCTTCTCAACCAAATCTTTTTACGCTGAAAAACCGTTTCCCTTTAAAAGGGTACCAACTTTGCCGAACAGACGACAAAATTGTTTTAGTGATCAAAATCAAAAAGACCTTCAATGATTTTTTAACTCCTGACAATCTATCCATCGCATGAAAAGCGGTGCAATTTTAAAAAACCTGGAAAGGGGCTCACTTTTTTTCTGGCTTAAAAGTGCGGAAATTTTTCCCCGAAAACCTTCCTTTTTACACTGAAAGGCCCAACAAATGCCACTCAAAATCTTTAAAAATTCTATTTGGCCGAGGGATAACCTCATAAAATACGTCCCAAAAACCTTTTCCCTTTAAACATCCGAAGAAAGATGCCCAATCATCCGTTTTCCATCCTACAGATTTTGCTCTGTTCAAAAACTGAAAAGGTAATTTCAAAATTTTCTTTGTCTTCATCAAAGAAAGGGGAAATTTGGGGCGGGTAGCTTAGCAAAGCTTCACTTGTTTTTATCTTCACATATTTCCTTTTTTCAATTTTTTGAGTTTCCTGCAACTCCAAATTCTCTTTTTTTTCAATTCTATTTCTCTCTCTTCAATCTAAACTCTTCTGTTTTTTTATTTTCCCATTCAAATTCCCGTTTCCTCTTTTTATTTGTAACCCCAATTTTTTTTCTCTCTTTCTCTTTTTATTTTTTTCTTTTTTATTCTGTAAACCCAACCCCCTTTCCCCCAATTCCCTTTTTTCTGTGGTGCATCAAAAATTCGCTTCTTTTTTCCAGTTGCCTCAAAAATTCGCCCCATTATTCTCAGCCCCTTTCTCTTGCCCCTGCTTCATTCTTTTTCAGCTTTGCTTCGCTCTTTCCTTTTCCTCTACCAGGCCTTACGAATATGCTTATTTTCGCTACTTGCGTCAACTGAACAAAATTTGTTCTCTTTTTAACTCCCACACTGCCTAGGGGCAAGAGGGAAACCCCCGCCTTTTAAACAATATTGGTACTCTTGGAAAAAATAATAACTAAATCCCGAGACCAAATTGACAAATGTAGAAATGAAAATTTATGTACAAAATTTTTAACTCAATTTAAAAAAGAACAATGTACCCCCCACTACAAAGGTAAAAACCCAAAATTAAAGAGCTATTTTCTATGTATTTCCCCAAAAGAAATCACTGATTTTACTGGAATCCAATGTGTAGCAGTTTACAATGACAAATACATTTTTTTCTGACCCAATTTTTAAAAAATCAAGTATTTATTGCTTCTCCAAATTTCAGAAAAACAAAATAATATGTTTTCCAACTTCAGCAGCAATTTCAATCTTTTTTAATTTCTGACTCCAAACCCAAACAATTTACAATAGCAAACCTGCTGAAATTTATTTAATACAGCAAAGAAAACATTTTCCACTTCACAATTACACAAATCCTACAATGTAATATAAGTCGACCAGAAAATTTTTAAAATATCTTTTAAATTTAACTAAATTGCCTGCGTGACAGCCCGACTTTTATAACGTCCAAGAAGTGCCCCCAAAAAGAGTATGGAGTTTTTGGCCTGGTACGCTGCTCACACAGACAGCACCTCACACCAGAAGCGCTGTTAAAACCCTTCCGACCTCCCTCGCGTGGTCGAGAGTCTCAACGGCACAAAAAATTAGGAAAGAAAAAAGTATTAAAAAAACATGTATAAATAAATTTCATACAAAAATGACTCTAAACAATGTACTTCTAAAAAAAAAAAATTATATTTTTCTGAGAACAAATCTAAAAATGTTTCTACTACCAAAAAATTTTTCTGTTTCGCTGACCATCCTACTCGATGAAACAACACAATTATTTAAAAAAAGCAGGCTCGCCACTAAAATCACAGCCGGTTTACCTTGTTTTTACTCTGTTGTTTAAAAGAGAATAAAACCCGAACAGCCACACTTTTATAATAACTGGTTTATCCAATAGGCTCACTCTCGCGCTTTCGCCACACGACAACAACAATAGCTCACTTTTCCCCCAAACAGTCGTTTGCTATCACGCCAAAAATTTATAACAACTCAAAGAAATCAAGTTCCAAATTTTCTTTTATGAAAAACCACTTAAAATTCACTTTATAATTTAACTACATTTTTTTCACACGGTATCACAAAATTTAAATTAAATTAGCCAACCTAAACATTACTTTATTTTGAAAATACTGACCCCCTAAAGAACTACTTCCCCTGACTGAACTAAAACTCACCTAAACCCCTTTACCTAACCAAAAAAATAACTTCCCCAAATTCCCCAAATAACAAATTTAAATTCACACGCCTATGCTCTCCCCAATTTCTCGAAATTCTTTCAACATTCTTAGACCATGCTCCACCCCAAAACTAACCTCGACTCAACACGGAAACCACAACCCAAAGCAACTTCAGCCCCACCAAGCTCTCCATAACATTACGTTCACTCACCCAAAGCGGTGTGCAACAGCGGCCGCCCGCATCAAACATGAAGCCGCACAACCGGAATAAATATTAAACCTAAACAAAAATCTTGTTCCCCATTTCGAAAAAATTTAAATCTCTAAGTCGAAAGAATACAACTGAAGCCTAAAAAACCCAACTTTTAAATCACCAAGCAGCCCACACTTCCCGCCTTTTAGAAAAGGACCAAACGGGTCGGGCAGGGCCCAATTCCTACCAAATTTCCTCGGTTCACCAAGGGCCCTCTCCACAGATGCGGGATTATAAAAAATCCCAAAAAATTTTTAACACATCACTAACACTTTTTGACATCTATATAAATAATAATATATATTATATATATAATAAAAATTTATATATATATATATATATATAATATACCACTGCATATATGAAGCTTTTCTTTTCCCCCCTTTTTTTCATCTAAGACATAAAAACAATTTTTTTTTAAATTTTAAAATTTTTTTTTCAGTCATTGCAACACCAAGTGCTTGTAAGTTGCTGGAAAGGTGCTCGGTACTTTTTTCCCCTTTGGGAAAGTTTTAGTTTGTTGATTTTTGTCCCTTGCGTTCATTCCAAGCACTGGCCCTCAGCACTTGTTTTAAAAAAGGTTTCTTTTTATATTTCATTTTTTACAAGGAATTAGCTTTTTTTTGCTCCCATGTTTTTTTTTTGTTCTTAGGGGGCCCTTTTGTTTTTTTTTTTGAAAACTCAACAAAAATCACGTATTTTCACACCAGGGCCTTTTTGGGATTATTCTTCTTTAAAAGAAAAGGGAGAAAGTCAAAAACCACTTTTTGCGGTCACTGAGGGGAAAAAATCAGGTTTCGAAAAAATCGGGATCTGACCAGGATTATATGGGAGTGAGTTTTCTCCCTATTGGAGGAGTCTCCCCCTTTTGGGGACTAAAAAAGTCGGAAGGTCATTTTTAGAACATTTATTTTATTTTTTTTTTTCCCCTTCACCCACTCAAGCACAACGTTGGGAGGCGAATTTTCTACCATGCGATATGAATCTTATCTCCCCTATTTTTTTTCAAATTTGACATAAGAAAAAGTTTGGTTTTTAATTCAAATTTTTTGCAGTCATTTTCAAACCAAACTGCTCTTAAGTTTGCTGGAAAGGGGCTCGGTATTATCCTTGGGAAAAATTTTTAGTTTGTTTATATATATATATAATATATATATATATATATTATATATATATAATAAATAATATATATTGTGTGTGTGTGTGTGTTTGTAGAAAAATGGTTACTATTCGTAAATCTTCAGAGGAAGAGAGAGAGAGAAGAGAGAGAGAGAGAGAGAGAAGCTGTGGGCTTGTCATCCTTCTTGACCAGTTTTGCCTCCCCCTTTCTACATTTGCTGCCTATTAGTGACGCTACGGTTACACCTTTTTCGGAATTAAATTACATAACACCAAAAGTCTAGCAAGACCGCGTTTTTCCCCATTTTCCAAGTTAAAAAAAAAAAGAAGTGAATAAAAAAAACTTTTTCTCACAGTGGTATACTGACTAGACCCCCAAAAAATTTCCTGTCTCTACAAGGAATAGTGTTGGGGGTGTGGGTTTTGTGGTGGTGCGCTGCGCCCAAATTTGCGCGTGCGACCATTTATGATTGTGTGTGTGTGTGTGAAGGGGATAAGAGAGGGAAAAAGCTTGACTACTTTGGGTTGACTTTCGCTGTTTGACATCATATCACGTGACACGAATTGTCGAGCTCTTCGAGAGCGAGGGGTTTGGGAAAACTGTGCACCTCTCTTTTAAAAATGAAGACAGAAAACTGACGAACGTGCAAAGGACAGGGGTTTTTCAGCATCGACAGCGTGTATTTTAAAAGGGAAAAAACGTCTTTACGCTCTACGCCCAAATGTTGGTTTATTTGCCATCGTGTGTAATGCCCCAGCCCCAATTGGCCCCAAAGGGGGGCAGGCTAGGTTCTAAATGGTCGCCTCACGAACCCTTTTTTTGTGCGTTCTGAGCAGGGTTGTCATGGACAGGTGTGGCGGAGAACGGAGCACGAAGAAGGGGAATTGGTAAACAAGGTGAAGGTGTAGGGAATCGTGTCTGAGCTGGGACCCGCCTCCCGGGCTCCCGTTTTTCTTTTTGTTGTGCGGGCCCCGAATTCGCCCGTTCCGTCTTCATAAAGCCGGGGTTCCCCCGTGCTGTCTTGGATGTCAGGGCCCTTGGTGGTGAACCCATTGCGGCCGTTTATCATGGGGCATTGTCAGTGACGGGGTGATGTAGACTCGGTGGGGATGTTCCCCCAGGTGGAAGTCGGTTTGTTTCACGTTCCGAGCGTGACCTGGGTTTTTTGGTTTAACTACGGTTTTATGGGGTTGTGTAAGTTATGACAGACAGATTCCACGTAGGGAATTGGGGGCTGCTGTTCCCGGGCCTCTCATGTGTTCCACGTACGAATGAGTTTCCTGCCAAAGTAAAGTTTCCGTCTGAATTTAGCCAGACAAACCCCATGGTGGCTGTGGGGAAAACTTTGACTGCATTGCTGCGCAATCGGAATCTAGGTCACTTTCATCATCTTATCTAGAATGGGGCAGCTAAAGTGTGACTGAACATTTCATGGAGAGGGGTAGGGATTAGGGGTGTGGAGTGGGTGGGGTTGGGGGACCGCACACCTGTTCGAAAGTCTTTGGCTTTCTCGGCGAGTGCCTATTCACAATGCCGCAGTGTTTCATCCTTCGAAGGGGGGACCTCCGGTAAGAAACAAGCTGTTTCAGAGCACGCGAACCATAGTAGGAGAATTGTCAGGTGACCTGGACTGTCCGCATTGCGACGAATGACGAAAGTCAGTGGTTATGTGATGACACATTGTATGGAATCCATGTTGACGATGTAGTGGCCTTGACATGGCTCCACATGGTGGGCAGGGCTGTAAACAACATGGAATTGATGACACATTGTAGAATCCAGGAATCCATGTTGACGATGTAGTGGCCTTGACATGGCTCCACATGGTGGGCAGGGCTGTAAACAACATGGAGTGATGACACATTGTATGGAATCCATGTTGACGATGTAGTGGCCTTGACATGGCTCCACATGGTGGGCAGGGCTGTAACAACATGGAATGATGACACATTGTATGGAATCCATGTTGACGATGCAGTGGCCTTGACATGGCTCCACATGGTGGGCAGGGCTGTAAACAACATGGAGATGATGACACATTGTATGGAATCCATGTTGACGATGTAGTTGCCTTGACATGGCTCCACATGGTGGGCAGGGCTGTAAACAACATGGATGTGATGACACATTGTATGGAATCCATGTTGACGATGTAGTGGCCTTGACATGGCTCCACATGGTGGGCAGGGCTGTAAACAACATGGAAAACTTGATGACACATTGTATGGAATCCATGTTTGACGATAGCAGTGCTTGACATGCTCCACAGGGGGCAGGGGCTGTAAACAAATGGAGTGTGACCATTGTACTGGAATCCCTGTTGACGATGTACGTGAAACCTTGACATGGCTCCACATGGGGCCATGGGCTGTAAATCAATTGAGTGATGACACATGTATGACATCGCATGTTAGACGATGAATAGGCCTTGACATGGCTCCACATGTGGGAGGCTGTAAACAACATGGAAATTGATGACACAATAGTATGGACCCATGTTAACGATGCAGGCCTTGACCATGGCCCACATGAGTGGGCATGGGCTGTAAACAACATAGGAACTTGATGACACATTGTATGGAATCCAGTTGACGATGCAGTGGCTTGACATGGCACACATGGTGGGCAGGGCTGTTAAACTGGTGATTGACACATTGTATGGAATCCATGTTGACGATGTAGGCTTTGACATGGCTCCACATGGTGGGCAGGGCTGTAAACAACATGGAATGATGACACAGAGAAGTTCCTGTGATTACTTTTGTTTGAGTAGGTGTGATTACCTTCATCATTTTCTCTGCACTGGGCCATTTATTGCCTCATTATTTGCCCATTTATAAAGGCTATGACTGAGCCCAGCCTCTTCACTGAGTAACTTCAACTGTGCAAGCACTGTCTGTTAACTGTTCACTGCTTGATCTCCTTGCGATGGGCGGAATTTAATCATCTAGGGTTAGTCCGATAATAGCATGATTCCATCAGATGAACTTAACCTTTGATCCCATGCCCCAGACCAAACCCAGGGCAGCAGGATCTTCTGCTCCAACCTGCCATCATCCTCCCATTTGCTTCCGTGTTGGCGCAAGTGGGGAGTCCCTGATGGGGCGATGCGCTCCCCTATATGATGCCCGGTCCCCTGCCTTGTTTGCTGGCGGGTAACAGCGTCCTTCAGAGACGTGTTCCCCAGCCTTTGTGCGCCATGTTGGGGTCAGACCAGCTGGCACACAGAGAGGCAGGGACGGCCGTGAGTCTGCTCTTTCTTCTGCCCACAGTCCGGAGATGACGGTCGCTGCATGCGTCCTGTGTGATTAGCGTCTTGTTTTGTCAGGAACGAACAGCACCGCCTCCTCCCCCCCTCCCCCCCACCTCCTTCTTCCCTCTATTCAACAGGTCAGGGGCAGTGAGTCAGTGCCATTGCCACGGATCTCATGGAGTGCTGTCTCCGAGGGAGCATGCATCTCTCACGTTGCCTAAAGTAAACGAGCTGTAAATTACAGTGGGCGCGATGCAACGTGGATATTATGCGAGGAAGATGTTGGCGTGCATTCAATTGGCTTGTTTTCTTTGGATATGGGCATTCTGCGAGTGAATAACATGGGGTGTTTGCTTTGGATATGAATGAGTTCTGTGATTGGGATTCATCCCGACCTTCCCCGTCTCTTTCTGTCGTAGTCTCTTGTTCTGTCTGTCTGTCTGTCCATCTGTCTGTCTGTCTGTCTCTTTTTCCTCCCTCTATCTCTCTTTCTTCTCTCTCTCTCTCTCCTCTCTCTCTCTCTCTCTCTCTCTCTGCCTCTCTCCTCTCTCTCTCTTCTCTCTCTCTCTCTCTCTCTCTCTCTCTCTCTCTCTCTCTCACTGCTTTCAAATTGTGTGGAAAGAAAGCAGTGAAATAAAGATTACCCAACAGACACATTTCCTTTAGACTGTTACGGGCTCACGTTTCGTTTAAAATAATCAACACGCTGGCATTTTCTACACCCGTCATACGATAGAGAAAGTTGACAAACAGCGTGACCTGTCACCCCTCGATCTGATCAGAGCGTTTCAGACAACAAAAGAATAGTTAAGAGGGAAGAAACCAATGGAAACGAAATAATGGTGGGCTGGAGAGAGAGAGAGAGAGAGAGAGAGAGAGAGAGAGAGAGAGAGAGAGAGAGAGAGAGAGAGAGAGAGAGAGTAGGGGGAGAGAGATGAGGAAGACAAAAGGAAAAGCCCAGAAACTAAGGGTCAGTCTCATTGATCCTGATACTGTCATTGCCATGGGAGCAGTGTCCATCTAATGGACAGGAATGGAGTATGGCGTATTATATGCTTCATAACAATGACTTTACAGCTTTCTGCGAGAACAGAGTAATTGTCGTCACCAAAAGAAATATAATATATCTTAAACATGATATTCATTGGATACTTGTAAATACCTTTTTCTTTTCTGGTACTGGTTTCTGGGTTTGCCTATCTCTTAACTCCAAAAGATGTTATTAAGACACCAAAGATGACTTTCTGGCGATATCTCTCCATTAGGTGGAATTCTCTGTCATTTTCATGAGAGTTGTTGAAGAAGGCCTGTCCACTCTATACTGTTGTCCTCCCATGTCTTCCTTTTGTCTGTCCCACATTCCCCTGGCACCCCGGTCTGCGGGTTGTTTCTACCCAGACCACCCACTTTGTACTTTACAATGTTTTCCTTCCTCTCAAGGCGAAGGTAAGCAGATGGTGATGGCTTACTTGACCCTGTAAAGACTTCCTCATTTTTTGTGATGTGATCTTTGTAAGAGATGTTTAAGACCTCTTGGTAATATCTCACCTCCTCTTGGTAATATCTCACCAAATTGTTTCCGAGATCTGGTGTGAGTGTCCCAAGTTTCACGCTTCGTATAGGACCATGGATATGACGAATGAATATGTGAGCCTGATGTTTTATACAAAGGAGATCTTCTCAAATTAAATATCTTCATCTGCATCGGTGCTTCTAATGTCTGCGCTGACCAGAACATTCAGGCTTGAATCCTTCCTTTGACACGACAGTGCCCTTGCACCTGAAGCTTTTGACAGTTTCAGATTCCTGAACATCCAGTTTGTGATTTGTTTCTGAGATCAAGGTGTTGATTGTGATTTTCTTCCTCTTTGCACTCGACTCATTGTCATACGCTTCAGGTTTTCTGTCAAGACACTCAAGCCTGGTGAGCTGTGATATAATAACATAAAGAACATCAGTTGTGAAAGTAATAGTTCTGATTTATGTGCACACGTTTGAAACATTGTTCATGAAATTTTGTCACCATTATTCTGTCAGTTGTTGAGATTTTGGGGGCAGAGGCAGGTGGAATGGTGTTGAGCGTAGGAAGCGGTGGAGAGAGAGAGAGAGAGAGAGAGAGAGAGAGAGAGAGAAGAGAGAGAGAGAAAAGAGAGAGAGAGACAGAGAGAGAGAGAGATTTTAACGATGTGATACTCGCCTACGGTCGTCGGCTGTAAACAGCATGAATGAATGAAAAGTTCACAAAAATATTGTGTGGACACATTGACCAGTAGACTTGCAGTGCCAACACTGTACCAATACTTCCCGTGACTTCAGTATGCTACTGTAATGAGCATACATTAGATGACAATTAAAACCGAGGTTTTACGACGAAAAATAACTAATTCCACAATAAAAATCGTCCCATTTCTACCAATTTGAGACTGCTACTTACCATAGGCTGGCGGAAAAGTGAACAGAGCCGTAGCTAACCTAAGAAGTCAAAGACATTCGGCAGACCCCCATTCTCTTCCTGTAGTGTCAGATGTCCATTATGGCAGTGGAATCAAAGAGCACACGTCTGTTACTTTGTGTGGGCTGAGATGGCTGTATGGGAAAGGGGCAGGGGCCATGTCACTGTCAGTGCCGAGGGTGAGAGGTCCTCTGTGTCCATGGTCAGGGGACTGGTGAAGAGCAGGAATTGGCCCTGCTTGATGAAGGAGACAACCCAACACCAACCCCATCAATTGGCCGACCGTCCAGGGGTGAACCATTATGAGTCATATGAACTGGAAGCTGACCCATCATGAACCCTGCGAACTGGAGGGGACCCATCATGAACCTTGTGAACTGGAGGGGGGACCCATCGTGAACCTTGTGAACTGGAGTGGGGACCCATCATGAACCTTGCGAACTGGAGGGGGGACCCATCATGAACCTTGTGAACTGGAGGGGGGACCCATCATGAACCTTGTGAATTGGAGGGGTGACCCATCATGAACCTTGTGAACTGGAGGGGGGGACCCATCATGAACCTTGTGAACTGGAGGGGGGGGGGGGGACCCATCATGAACCTTGTGAACTGGAGGACGAACCCATCATGAACCTTGTGAACTGGAGGGGGAACCCATCATGAACCTTGTGAACTGGAGGGGGGACCCATCATGAACCTTGTGAATTGGAGGGGGGACCCATCATGAACCTTGTGAATTGGAGGGGGACCCATCATGAACCTTGTGAATTGGAGGGGGGACCCATCATGAACCTTGTGAATTGGAGGGGGGACCCATCATGAACCTGAGGAATTCACGTCAGGGGAAGGGGTGAGCCCAAGGTAAACTGCATGAACATTGAATTAACTTTGATGGACAGCCGTCACATTACATTCCGAGCAACTGTTGGCGATCACTTGGGAAAAACATTTGCAGGGCCGGCACGGAGGATTTAGGTTCCTGACCAGCCGCCGTGGTACGGTGGAAAGTGTCGTGGGTCGTAGCTTGGAGTCCCATCAGACTCATTTATTCATGGGATATTTCGTCCCCCACTTCCCTCACACCCACCCCACCCCTCACCAGAAGTGAGTATTCTATGGGATCAGATGGGAAGACTGGAATCACACGGTCGAGTTTCATCCATTTAATGGATGCGCTCTGAATGTATTACAGGCATTTCCTGACTACCGCTACACATATCTGCATCTCTCGGCTCTGGTTGGTGCCAGGGTGTATTTTCACAAGAAATGTAGCGTACAACCCTGTCACGTGGTCCCAAACGTGTTTTAATCATGGGAGCTTCATCGCTGACGACTTATCAAGAAAAAAAGATCAAATTTTGTGGCCCTCCATCTTATGCTGTTGTGATGACTCCTGTTACGACTGTCCACGTTTTTGCCCATGAGTTCTTATAAAAGTTGTCAGTATTGGCCAGTGTACAGCGACTGTCCTTAATGGATGGGTTGGCGGCCTCTAGATGCTCAGTGATGCTCGCTCCATGACCAGGTAATTATTGTCCTCAGCAGGTGAGGGCGGGAGGTTTTTACTAGGTAGTGGGTTTCCTGCATGTGTCGGACAGAAAAAGGAACCATGGAACATAATCAGTGACTCAGCAGCAGTGTGGTAGGATAGAAAAAGGAACCATGGAACATAATCAGTGACTCAGCAGCAGTGTGGTAGGATAGAAAAAGGAACCATTGAACATAATCAGTGACTCAGCAGCAGTGTGGTAGGATAGAAAAAGGAACCATTGAACATAATCAGTGACTCAGCAGCAGTGTGGTAGGATAGAAAAGGAACCATTGAACATAATCAGTGACTCAGCAGCAGTGTGGTAGGATAGAAAAAGGAACCATTGAACATACTCAGTGACTCAGCAGCAGTGTGGTAGGATAGAAAAAGGAACCATTGAACATAATCAGTGACTCAGCAGCAGTGTGGTAGGACAGAAAAAGGAACCATTGAACATAATCAGTGACTCAGCAGCAGTGTGGTAGGACAGAAAAAGGAACCATGGAACATAATCAGTGACTCAGCAGCAGTGTGGTAGGATAGAAAAAGGAACCATTGAACATAATCAGTGACTCAGCAGCGGCAGTGGTTGTGTAGGATAGAAAAAGGAACCATTGAACATAATCAGTGACTCAGCAGCAGTGTGGTAGGATAGAAAAAGGAACCATTGAACATAATCAGTGACTCAGCAGCAGTGTGGTAGGATAGAAAAGGAACCATTGAACATAATCAGTGACTCAGCAGCAGTGTGGTAGGACAGAAAAAGGAACCATTGAACATAATCAGTGACTCAGCAGCAGTGTGGTAGGACAGAAAAAGGAACCATGGAACATAATCAGTGACTCAGCAGCAGTGTGGTAGGACAGAAAAAGGAACCATTGAACATAATCAGTAACTCAGCAGCAGTGTGGTAGGACAGAAAAAGGAACCATTGAACATAATCAGTGACTCAGCAGCAGTGTGGTAGGACAGAAAAAGGAACCATGGAACATAATCAGTGACTCAGCAGCAGTGTGGTAGGACAGAAAAAGGAACCATTGAACATAATCAGTGACTCAGCAGCAGTGTGGTAGGACAGAAAAAGGAACCATTGAACATAATCAGTGACTCAGCAGCAGTGTAGTGTCTCATCTGCTGGATTGCCTCATGGCACCCTGACACTGAACGCTCCTCGTGGACTGCCGATGCTCTGATTACAACAGGACGAATATGGATGTGGTTGTGTTTTTAAGCAGGAGCACTGGAAGAAGGGCACTTGGTAAACACAGGTGAAGGTGTAGGCACTCGTGTCTGAGCTGGCACCAGCCTCCCGGGCTGCCATGTTTTTTTTTTCTTGTTGATGCTGGGCCCAGAATGCGCCCAGTTCCGTCTCCAGTAATGCCGCGTTCCACGTGCTGTGCTTGGATGTCAGGCCGTTGGTGCTGTGAACCCATCTGCTGTGCCGTGTTTTCATGGAGCATTGTCTGTGACGGGGGTGATGTAGACTCGGTGCGATGTTCCCACCAGGTGGAAGTCGGTTTGTTTCACGTGTCGATGTGTGACCTGTTTGGTTGTGTTAACTCACCGGTTGCATGGCGTTGAGTAAGTTTATTGACAGGACAGATTCCTTGGTGTGAAATTGGAGGCTGCTGTTCCAGGATAGAACGCGTTGCATAGTACCGGGCCTCTCATGTTGTTTCTAAGTATGTTTGTGCTACCTGTCAAAGTAAAGTTTCCTTCAGAATTTCGCCAGGGACAAACCCCTTGTTGCTGTGGGGTCTTTGACATGCTTGCAGCGCACTGAACCTCGTCATTTCATCAGCTCATCCAGAATGCCAGCAGCAAGACCATCACCGACTCAAAGAGGGGTAGAGAGTGTGAGGGTGGTGGGAGAGTACACACCTGTTTAGATATTTTCTGGCTTTCTCGGCGAGTGCGGCATTCACAAAGCCGCCATTTTTCCATTCGTCAAAGATCCCCAGGGGAGTAAGGCCAAGCTGTTTCAGATCACTCAAGACAGACAAGATGAAGTTGTCAGGAGACCAAAGACTGACTACTACGACAAATAACGAAGTCAGTGTTATCATGATGACGCAGAGTATACATGTATGGAATCGGTTTTGACGATGAGTCAGCCTTGACGTGACTCGTCCTGGCTGGCTGGACTATAAACAAAAATAAAAGAATTCTG
>JAFLJL010002680.1:0-26965 GCA_018398815.1 Conus ventricosus
TGTAAGTTTGATAACATCCGTCATTGTATATTGAAGCATTTATTAGTATGCTAGCCACACACTACTCCTCTCCATACTAGCAGATGTACTAAGGTCTGCCTAACCCTATCTAGTTTGTTTGCCAGAACATTCAAAATCGCCATTCAGTTGCATAAGGGCACACTTAAAGGCAGATGAACTGGTTAGAAGTAGAAAAGTATACACATCTTAATACACAAATCAGCTTGCCCCATAAACACTGAATCTGTAGTTAACAATCAATCAGTCACGAATCAGCCGTGTTTACCTTCGCCTTAAGAAATGAACGCTGTGCGGGCAAACATGTGAATAGTTAGCTTGCCTTCACTGACTAACTCAACTAATTCTTTCAACAAATACTCTAACATGCAGTTAAAATAAAACTTATGGCCTCGAATAACAAACCTGTTCTTCAGTAACGTTTTAGCCATTTTAAAATAACACAATTAAAACACAGTGGCCACACCAGGGCGCAATCAAAACACAGCCTCTTTGTGCAGTAGCTCCAACACAATGACAGCCCCGGTCGTGCCACGTCGACAGCCTCGATCTGATGGCAATCTAGACTTTTCCAAATGTGGTGCAACCCAACTGAGTGTGTTTCGTTTAAACAGCACAGGCTAGGTGCAAACTGCCGCGAGCCGTAAATTAAGTGATCAGATTTCAGCCCCGTGTACAAAGTTTGTAGGTGGAAATTAGTCAGAAGAAGTGTGCGGATTTTATGTCATTTAATTGAGAGAGAGAAAGAGTGTGTGTGTGTGTGTCTGTCTGCCCGCCTCTCTGTCTGTCTGTCTGTCTCTCTCTGTCTCTCTCTTCTCTGTCTGTCTGCCGGTGATTCTCTCTCTCTCTCTTCCGCCCACAGGAAAAGGCGGCTTTAAGGGCCACTTTCGCCCAAAAACTCGGTGGTTGAGCAAGTGAGTCAGGATTGGTAAAATGCTGTTCTCTAGGGAGCAGGCTGGCCTTGTTGGTTGATTTCCTTTTTTTTTTTTTTTTTTTTTTTTTTCCCAAATAAACGAAACACACGCTCTTCAAATGCTCCCCTCTCTCTCTCCCTCTCTGTCTGTATATCTCCGTTAGTCAAAAGAAAAACAGCTTGTATCTCAAGGTATGACACTCGTTTTTTTTTTTCCTTTTTTTTCTTCCTTCTCATTATTGTCTTTATTATTTTTCTTTTTATACACAAAAGGAACCTTTTTTTTTTTTTTGGATGGCCCCTTCCTTCCCTGGTGGCCCTCCCTTCCCCCCCCCCCCCCCCCCCCCCCCTCCGCCTCCTGCGTCCCTCTCTCCTCCAACACCCTCCCGGCTTTTCGCACTTTCGTGGATCTATAACTATGGTTAAGTTTTGGAGAGTCGACACACCCTCAATGATCTTTTAGTTTTGATCGAGGAAGTGTGTGTGTGTGTTTTGGTGTGTGTGTGCGTTGTGCGTGTGCGTGTGTGTGTGTGTGTTTCCCCCCTATTATTATTTTTACAACCTGGACCGTAGTTACACCACCCCCCTGGCTCATCTGCCCAGTCCTCACCCGACCTCGGTTGCTTTCTTTTTTCATAATTCATCGTGTCCATTCATGTCTACTTTGCGTTGCCTTTCATATTCTACTTGGGGACTTTTTTTTTTTTTTTTTTTTTTTTTTTTTTTTCTTCTGTGTTAGCTTTCGGGCTGTAATGAGAATATTTCCTATTTTTCGACCCTTTCTTTCTTCTTTTCTTCTGAAACGTTGGTCGACACAATCAGCAACCCCCCCCCCCCCCCCCTTTTTTTAATTTTTTTTTAAAAAAGTCATTTGCACTCGGTGCTCGCTTGCGGTGGTCAAGTAGATTATGACATCTTTTTTACGTATTTTTCAGATCTCTCATGCAGAGATTATGTTCACTTTTTTCATGTTTGTATTTGTTAATATG
Organism: Conus ventricosus; assembly: GCA_018398815.1. NCBI lineage: Eukaryota > Metazoa > Mollusca > Gastropoda > Neogastropoda > Conidae > Conus > Conus ventricosus. Next base: position 1,921 of record JAFLJL010002680.1, read on the forward strand.
TGTTTCTGTGTAACAGACTGTGGGAAGCAGTGCGTCAATGTATTCAATGAGGATTATTGTTATATAAGCTGTCATTTATGGAAGAAGACTGGCTTCATTCTTGTTTTTCCATCGTGTTAACCTCTTTTGTTCTATGCTTCGTATAATTGAATTGTTTTTTGAATCGCCATGGATAGTCTAACTATTGCGTCCTTAAATGTCAAGGTCTGGGCGACATACATAAACGTAGGGATATCTTTCACTATTTAAAACAGCAAAATTATTCAATTTACTGTCTACAGGACACTCACTTTACCAATAAACTTGAGAAATACGTAACTGCAGAAGGGGGCTATAAATGCTTTTTTGCCTCATATCGGTCAAATTCCAGAGGTGTAGCGGTATTGTTTTCAAATAATTTTGAATTTAAAATAAATGTCCAACGAGATAAAGACGGTAACTTCTTAAATGTAGCATTTAGTGCATTTGAAAAAGACTTTCTCCTGGTTAATGTGTATGGGCCTAATAAAGATGATCCACTATTCTACAGCACGCTTAAGGAAAACATAAGGAGTTACGATACCAATTATATTATTTGTGTGGGTGATTGGAACATCACAATGGATCCCCATCTTGACTGTCACAATTATGTACACGATAATAATCGGAAAGCAAGAGAAGAACTCATAAACATGACAGAAGAAATTGGGTTGGCAGACATATGGAGGGAAGAGAATCCGGAATGTAGGAGATATACCTGGCGTAAACGAACTCCACTTAAGCAAAGTCGATTAGACTTCTTTTTACTATCTGAGTATCTTATTTCTTATTATGAAAATTCTGATATTGAACCAGGTTATCGATCTGACCATTCGATGGTTACATTATGTTTGAAATTCGGTAAAGGTGAAAATCTAAAGGATTCTGGAAATTTAATGTATCTCTACTAAAGGATAAACAATATGTAGATGAAATTAAATGAATTTATTCTAAATGTGATAAAAGAACACGCAGTTGATCAATCAGTAATACAAGATCAACCAGTATTGTCTGATTAATAAAATCTGGACTCAAATTTAAATTAAAAGACAAAGTCTTCCTAGATTTCCTATTAATGAAAATAAGAGGTAAATCAATAGCCTACGCTACAATGAAAAAGAAGAAAAACATCAGAAAAAGAAATCGAAATCACCAAAATATAAAGAATCTTGAGAGGATAGAAAATAAAGGAGAAGATGAAATAAGAATGATTGAAGAAAAAAAATCAAGAATTAAGAGCGATCAGGGAACAGAAAATGGAAGGTGTACTGTTACGGTCAAAGGCGAGATGGATCGCAGATGGTGAAAAAATCTCGAATACTTTTGTAACCTGGAAAAAGAAATTATATTAGTAAACAAATGACCAGACTAGTGACCAAAGATGATGAAGTAATAAAAGAACAGAAATACCTTTTGAACGAAGTTAAAACTTTCTACGAAAACTTATACAAGAAAAAGGTAACTGAAAAATGCGAAATAAAAAACCTTGTCAAAACAATTCCAAAATTATCTGAAGATGATAAACAAATGCTGGAAGGGGAAATCACTTTAGAAGAAGCAAGTGTAGCTTTAAAAAAATATGAAACATGGCAAAAGCCCAGGTACAGATGGGTTCTGGGGCCGAATTTTTTAAGTTCTTTTGGAAAATACTTGGCCCACTGGTGGTGAGATCTATAAATGAATCGTATAGGGATGGAGAATTTTCGGCAAACACAAAAGGAGGGACTGATTATTTCTATACCCAAAGGTGATAACCCAAAGAATTTGTAAAAAACTGGCGTCCCATCTCCCTCCTAAATGTAGTGTACAAGATAGCTTCATCATGTATTTCCAAGAGAATCAGAAATGTTTTACCTTCTATCATCAGTGAAGACCAAACAGGTTTCATGGCTAACAGATATATGGGTGACAATGTTAGACTGATTTATGATTTGATTAATTACGTAAATGCAAGAAATCTCCCTGGTCTGTTGCTATCTATAGATTTTGAAAAAGCCTTCGACTCCCTCGACTGGGATTTTATGTTTAATGTGCTAAGGGCTTTTGGTTTTGGTAACAGTATATGCCATTGGATAGAGACTTGCTATAAGGATATTAAATCAACAGTCACTGTAAATGGCCAGACTTCACAATGGCTTAAAATAGAAAGAGGGTGTAGACAGGGAGACCCTATATCTCCTTACCTATTCATAATATCTGCAGAAATTCTAGCGATAATGATAAAGGAAAAGAACATAAAAGGTATAAAAATAAATGATATAGAACACAAAATAATTCAGTTCGCTGATGACACTCAGCTAGGTAAACATTGGTGACAAAACTTCATTTGAACGATCTATAAATGTCCTTACCACGTTTGGCAGAATTTCAGGCCTACTCTTGAATAATGAAAAAAACGCAATCAATAAGGCTAGGGTGTTATAAAAACTTGAAAAAAAAAGATACTGTCCTCATCTGAAAATGATTTTGGAATCCTTCTAAATTCAAAATACTGGGTGTTTGGTTCACTCAAGACCTAAAAGAATGTGAAACTTAAATTATAATCAAATCTTAAATAAATGTCAGCGAACCGCCCAGAGAACGTGGACAAACGAGTTACAAGACAAAAAAACGACGCGTTTCGACCTCTTAGGTCTTCGTCTGGTGATAATTAAACGAATAAAACAACGAAAATTCACTTAGCTTTGGTCTCTTCAGATCGCTCAGGCTTCAGCGCAAGGAAGAAGGCGTTGAATGAGAACGAGGCTGTTGGAAGGGAAGTAGTGAGCGAGTCAAAGTCGTAATGGTGATAATAATATTACTGATTGGAATACTATTAATGGTCAAAATATTGGGGGGGGGGGGGGGGGAGAGATCAATCTTGGTGTCAATAAGTATGTGTATGGGAGAAAGGAGAGTGGGTTAGAGGATTCTTAAGCAGCAGGGTTGCCGTGGGAACAGTCCCAGAGGGATGGTGATGTCAGTGCAAGGGGTAGTATCAATACTAGCAATAGTATTACTGAATGATATTGCTAACAACGATAGTGAAGGTTAGGTAACGAAAGCATGATACAGAGATATATTTAGAAAATTTCATTTTGATAATAATCAAATAAATAAATAAAAGAAACATTAAAAATAATAATAATAATAATAATAATAATAATAATAATAATAATAATAATAATAATAAATTAAAAAAAAAATAATAAAAAGAATAAATAATTTTTAAAAAAATAATAAAAAAATAAAAATAAAAAAAAATAAAATAAAAATTAATCATAATAAATGCATAAATAAGATAGCTATAAGTTATGTGTGAGGGAATAGTGGGAGATAAGGTAGTATGTGTGTGTGTAGTGGGAGGATATTGTGGGGTGAGAGTGATATATATATATATCTCTTTCCCCCCCCCCCCTATTTTTCCGACCAACGATAAAGGAGCTAGCATTCTATTCATTATGTGTGTGTGTGTGTGTGTGAGTGTGTGTGTGTGTGTGTGTGTGTGTGTGTGTGTGTGTGTGTGTGTGTGTGTGTGTGTGTGTGTGTGTGTTCCATTTGTAATATCAGCCTTATTCATTGGTTACTCCCACCTCCACCCCCAACAACCGCCATACCACCAACATCCCTACACACATCATTACTAGGGCGGGGGGGGGGGGGTAAGTCGATTGATGTAGCAAATGGAGAGACTCAGAGAGTGTAGGAAAAGGGAAGGGGAAGATAGCTGCAACCTATGTCTGAGGTAAACAGAGGTAGGGTGTGCGTAGGTGGAGGATATTTCAGGCTGGAGCTGCAGAGATGGAATGGCACATACTACTTTTGGACGTTGATGCCATGAGGGTGCACGGTGCCCAGTTTGGCAATGAGATGAGATTCCTGCATAAGGCGTTCAAAGTTGTCACTCTTAGATTGCCAAAGTGCCAAAACTTTGACATGGTTGATGTTGTGTTGGGGATGGTTGAAGTGTAGAGCGACTGGTTTGGGCGATGGTGGCGGATGTTCGGCCAGGTGTTCAGAGATGCGCGTCTCAAGTGTGCGAGATGTCTCACCTACATAGATCTTACCGCACAGCTGACAGTGGATGGCATACACAATGTTGTGGCTGTGGCAGGAGAAAGTGCGTTAATAGTGAAAGAGCCTGTGGGGCCATGTAGGATGGTGTCTGGTTTGGTGAGAGAGCAGATTTTGCAGTTGGGTTTTGAGCAGGGGAAAGTACCTGGTGGCTTAGGTGTGAAGATTTTGTTCAGCTTAGAGCGCACCAGTAGGTCGTTGAGGTTTTTGTCACGTTTGAAAGTGATCATTGGTTTCGTCTCAAAGGCAGGTTTATGATTTTCTACCATGTGCCAGTTAGACTTCAGGATCCTGCAGATGGGCAGATTTTGAGGATGGAAGAGAAGGCAGGCAGTGGGTCTGTCTGTCTCTTTGGGAGGTTTAGTTTCCAGAGTAGATGTTCTGGATTTAGCTGCAGTGCGGCTGAGAGCATCATTGATGACGGCACTGGGGTATCCACGGTTGGTGAAAAAATCAGACATTTTGGCTGCTTGTATAGTGAATCTTCTTCGCTAGAGCAGAGTCTGCGTAGGCGAAGGAATTCAGAATAAGGAATGCTATTTTTAGTGGACTGGTGGTGGGAAGATGTGTAGTCCCCGGTATGAGTGTGCATCGTTCTCATTCAACGCCTTCTTCCTTGCGCTGAAGCCTGAGCGATCTGAAGAGACAAAGCTAAGTGAATTTTCGTGGTTTTATTCGTTTAATTATCACCAGACGAAGACCTAAGAGGTCGAAACGCGTCGTGTTTTGTCTTGTAACTCGTTTGTCCACGTTCTCTGGGCGGTTCGCTGACATTTATTTAAGATTTGTTTAGATTTCCGCCTGCAGTCGTCTCGCTTTGCAACTAGATTTAAATTATAATGAAAAATTTTCGGAAGTTAAAACATTATTCAAAATTTGGTCTCAGAGAAGTATAACGCCAGTTGGAAGAGTTGCTGTTCTCAACTCCCTTATTCTATCAAAACTTATACACCTCTGGATTTTGCTACCTAACCCTCCTGACCTTTTAATTAAAAAACTTCAAAAGATGTGTTTCAGCTTCGTTTGGAATGGCAAACAAGATAGAATAAGCAGGAAAACAACAGTGAAGACTGTGAAACAAGGTGGTTTAAACATACCTGATATAAAAAATACATTAATGCTTTGAAACTTCTGTGGATAAAGAAACTTAAAACCACAAATCATAAATGGAAGAACATCGTTTTAAAAATATACCCTTTCAGTGATAGAATTGAAAATTATGGACCAGGGTACGGTTCTGGATACACAAGTATTAATTTGTTTTGGAAAGACACGTTTACAGCCTATCGGGAATTTTGTCTGTGTGTGACACCTGAGACATTAAATGAACTACTTGTTGAACCCGTATTTTACAATTATATGATAAAAGTAGGAAATGCGGTTATCAAGCAAAATAAGTTAATTGAGAAAGGAATATTCGCAATAAAACACTTTCTGAAACAAAATGGACAATTTATGAGCTTTAGAGAATTTAGCATTAATGTTGACTACGCCATTGATTTTATCTCATACAATGGATGGATTTCTTCAATGAAACAATTCATAAGGAAAACGGGTATCAAAATAGATAATAACACAGACATAAATCATAACACACCGAAGGCTTTGAATATTATTATGAAAGAAAATAAAGGAGCCAAACTGTTCTATGAAATTTTCATTCGAGATGAGCGCAAGCCAAATTGCTGCTCCAAATGGCTAAACAAACTGAATTCTGAAATCCATTGGAATAAAGTATTTACTCATGTCCACAAAATCAAGGACATAAAATTAAAATGGCTTCAAATTCGAATCATACACAGAATTATTGGTACAAATATTGTCTTAAATGCTATGGGCCTAACAAACACGACAAGTTGTACTTTCTGTAACGAAGAGAGAGATTCGATCCAACACTTTTTATGGATGTGTAACCACGCTCAAACGTTTTGGAAAGAAGTTGAAAAGTTATTTAATGAAAAATGCCGAAACACAACTAACATCAAAATCACACGAGATATCGTTATTCTTGGAATAGATCAACGTGTGAAAACAGAGACAGTTTTTGATTTTATTATTATGCTAGCTAAATTTCATATATACAAGTGCAAAATCGAAACACGTAGACCAAATGCTTCAATTTTTCAGAGCCAGTTGAGCAATAGATATAAAATCGAATTGTTTAATGCTAAAGTCAACAACAATCTAAATCATTTTCATGCTGCATGGAACAACTACAGGCCAATGATTCTTTAAGAAAACACTTCTTTAAGATCTTGATCTAATACACATTTCCATATGCCCAGTCTCCTTTTTTCCACAACCTCCCTCTGAAATGGAGAGAGTGAGGAAGGAGAGGAGAAGCAAAAAGTTAAATCTCGCAAAAGATGATGTCACTCTTTTTTCTTTTTTTCCTTTCCCACTTTTTTTCCCCTGTCGTCTAAACTTATGTACGTGTCTATGTATATCTTGTTTGTCTTGCTTTTTTTTTTTTGCTTTGAAAAAACTGTTTTGGACATATGCCATTAACTTACAGAAATGATGTCAATGTACATATGACTTGGCGCACTGTCCCCTTTATGCGCTTTTGTAACCTCTATATTTTTTGATTAAAAACGTGAAAAAAAAAAAATATATATATATATATATATATCTCACTACTGCAAAGTAATTGTGTTCAGCAGAGACAAAAACACAAAGGTGAGTTTTGTTTTAACTCCTGTTGATATAGACGTGATGGAAGGAGTAGGAGGAAAACTCTCTGTCTCTGTCTGTCTGTCTGTCTGTCTGTCTGTCTCTCTCTCTCTCTCTCTCTCTCTCTCTCTCTCTCTCTCTCTCTCTCTCTCTCTCTCTCTCTCTCTCCGTATGATTTGTAAATACCTTTCTGATACACGCATCAAGTAAGATGTTGCTACAAACTTGGATTGAAGACAGAAAGGTGTGATGTGCAGCTTTACCTTGGGAGTACTTCTACTTTTAAAACTTCATCTTTATATATATCGTGTAATGAATACTGAAACACATTTGTTTATTTCTCGTTGTTTATTTGTATAAACACACGAAGCAGACGAAGGGGACGACAAGCCAAATGCTGGATGGACAACATCAAAGAATGGACCAGGATGGATGGCCCCACGCTGATGCGACAGGCAGAGGACAGGGCCGGATGGCGGTGCCTGGCTTCGAGAGTGTCTCTCATCTCTCCTCTACGCCCATCATGGGCAAGAGAATGATGATGATGATGATGATGATGATTGGTATAAAGTACTATATGCTATGTACATGATCTGTCATGAAAGAGAAGCCTAAATGAATAATTCCTTCCTTCCTTCCTTCCTTCCTTCCTTCATTTATTCATTCAGGTATCTCTGTCTGTCTGTCTGTCTGTCTGTCTGTCTGTCTGTCTCTCTCTCTCTCTCTCTCTCTCTCTCTCTCTCTCTCTCTCTCTCTCTCTCTCTCTCTCTCTTCCTCCCTGTCGTGCGATCATTCTCAGTTTTCTGTGAAATCGGGCATGTGAATAATTGCATAATTCATATATTGTAGCCTGTAGTTAAATGCACTTGTGATACCATCCATAATTCACCAGTGTATAAACATTTTGTCTATAAACGCTATTAAACTTTACGTATACTTGTAATCATAGTGAGCGGGTAGAACAGAGAATGACGCTCACATTTCGTATTCTTATAGTTTCAATCAGTTCTCACTCTCCACTTCCACTTCCTCATTCCCACTCAGTGTTCCTCCCACTCCAGTTTGTTATCCCATACCTCGCCCTAAAACCTCACGACTGCTGTCCCCTCCGTCTTTCCCCGTCTCTCGGACTGGCATTTGTTTGAAATGGTTCCAGACTGGGCTGACGACTTTCATAACTGCGAGTTATTTCATCTTGTGCACTTTCGCTTTCGTCATAAAACCTTTGAATCGTCATTAAACTTTGAGACTATACATTCCCTCACCCCTCTCTCTCCATTTCTCACTCACTCTCTGTCTGTCTGTCTGTCTGTCTGTCTGTCTCTCTCTCTCTCTCTCTCTCTCTCTCTCTCTCTCTCTCTCTCTCTCTCTCTCTCTCTCTCTCTCTTTCAAGAGCTTGCTTCTTAAGAAATTTTATGCTCATCTTCCGGAGAAGTCCTGGGAAATCTGACTAACAGTGATAAGAAAAAGGCGGCCGTTTCTTTGATATTCGTCGTTTAATTGCTGTTTTCTTTTCTTTTCTTAATATGAAAAAAAATCTGCAAATGACCCCAATATAACTGGCGGCAGAGGCGTCATATAAACATCTCTTCGCTGACCACTCCCTCCATGAATCTGCTCTATGGTCTTTTAAATGTGGATTACCTCTCCCTCCTCTCTCCATCCCTCCCTCGTCCCCCCACTCCCACCCCCAAATCATTCCTTCACTTCTCTCTCATGCTGTTTGCTCTCACCCACCCACCCCGCCTGTATCTGTCTGTCTGTCTGTCTGTCTGTCTGTCTGTATCTGTGTGTCTCTCTGTCTGTCTGTCTCTGTCTCTGTCTCTGTCTCTATCTCTGTCTCTGTCTCTATCTCTGTCTCTGTGTCTCTGCCTGTCTGTCTGTCTGTCTGTCTGTCTGTCTGTCTGTCTGTCTGTCTCTCTCTCTCTCTCTCTCTCTCTCTCTCTCTCTCTCTCTCTCTCTCTCTCTCTCTCTCTCTCTCTCTCTCTCTCTCTCTCAGCCCGAGCTAGCTGTAGGTCGCTTTCTTGGGAGTTCCCGGTTGTTAGGGCTAATAACTGAGTGCTGCAATTTTGTTTTCCTCTAAGCGTAAATCCATGTAAAGTTCTTTTTGTTTTAAATCAGTAAAGTTATAATGATCACAGTCATGTAAAACTATGATTTTGGTTAATTGATGATACTTTACTCTTTTTTTTTTTTTTAGCTGATGAGTTATACTGTCCTTATGGCTTCAAGTGTATCGCATGCCCACTTCCTTCTCGAACACGGAACAGCGATGCTCATGTCGTTTTGTCACACACACACACACACACACACACACACACACACACACACACACACACACACACACATACACACACACACACTTACACGCAGACACACTCACACGCACGCGCACGCACACACGCACGCACGTTCGCTAGCGTGCCCGCGCGCGCGCACGCACGGACACACACGCTCGCACGCACGCACGCTTGCACGCACGCACGCACGCACGCACGCACGCACGCACGCACGCACGCACGCACGCACGCACGCACGCACACACACACACACACACACACAGAGAACTAATAAATGTCTGTTCTAGACCATCCACCCTCAACCAGTTTCGGGTGGATGGCTCTAGAACAGACATTTATTAGTTCTCTGCCAAGTAACACTTCAACAATGAATTAAAAATGATAATCCATCACACATTCTCTTTCAATAACCAAAAATAACGATTTTTTACAATTTCCAAAAGAGTGACTGAAGGCGCGAACGAAGCAAGATCAGGAAAGAGTTTTAGACTTTACCGCCAATGAACATTGACAAAAACAAAGCACAGACAAGACACATGGCATTTCATACCACATTGGTCTTCATCAGGCGAAAAAATAATCACATTTAACATGTGGACAGTTTGTAAGTTATGTACTGTCCCACATGTTAAATGTGATTTATTTTTCGCCTGATGAAGACCCAAGTGGTTGAAAGCAATCCGTTCATGGTCTTTGTGCTTTGTTTGTCATGTCATTGTCGTAAGTTCTAAACTCTATTCCTGATTTTTTTTACAAACAAACCTACTGTGTAGGATTATCCGTTTCAATACAATTTACTAAAACAAACATAGAGTGGAGAAATCATGTATGCATGACCGAGACACTGTGCAACAGACCTACTTACTGGGGTTGTAGATTGTAGCAGGTGTATCTATGGTGCCGAGGCGCGACAGAACGGGGGGCACCGTGAATTAGCTGACTGTAATAGCTGTAATTAGCTGAAAGGCAACCTCCACACACCTGGCCAGGATAAACTTGGCTACATTATGTGCAATTAGAAAAGAACATTCTCAACGCGAAGCTGCTATGGCTACCAGCTGTAAGCCTCACAGTATCGTCATGGGCTTCCAATGGAGAGACGGCCTGCTTCGTTCACAGAGAAACAACTTCTTGTTACGGATGATCATAATGCAATACCACAGGCTTATGGTGAGTATATAAACAAAAGATAATCAGGGGGCCTGTTTTTTTTACCTTGTAAGCCAAAGAGCAGTATTGCTTTTTTGAAGGTGGGGAGAAAGAAAAACGAAAACCAACCATTGAAAACTACCCAACTACCATTTAAGTTTGTTGAATCAAGAAAGAGATTAAAGAGATTTGGGCATTATTACTGAAAGAGCTGTTGATGGCTTTGATAAGCTTTGACTGTGGACGAAATGGATTCCATTCTGCAAAATGGTGCACTTTTAACTACTAAAACTTGCGAGAGAAAAACCATCCCAATCATGCTCTGATTATGGTCAACTGCCTTGAAAAGGCACAAACAATCTTTATCAACATCAAAACCAACTGAGACATGGGCGTCATTTTTACGAACAAACATAATATTGATGACTCATATGCAAGAAAACTGATGCAGCTTGCAAAACATTTGTATTAATGTCCAAAATTTCACACCTTGCCATTCACCCTCAATGATTGTTGGCCAAAACGAAGTCTGATCACAAGATTTCGCAGAAAATGATGATTTTCGAACTTCTGGCCAAAATTAGATCGAGTTTCTCTTTAGTACACCTAACAGAATGGGTGGGGTTAGTGGTGCGCCCCTATTCCTACAAAAAGCTCCAAATGATCACGACAGGTGTACTAACTGGCGATAAGAGCCGCAAAAAAGCTCTGCCAAAGCAGTATTTTACTTTTGAAAAAAAAAAAACCAAAAAAAAAAAAAAACACTAACTCTGCCAATGCCCGGTCCCCACCCTGAAGAAAAAAGAGAGGTTGCGGTATAAAACTTTTTTTGTGCAGAAGGAAAGTCTAATGAAACTCTTTGTTGGGAGCAACCTGTGGTGAAGACAGCCTTGCAATAAATAGAGTGCCGTTCCCCCAATATGTGTGGAACGCCTATTTTAAGCAGCATAGGGCCGCGGTAAAATCAGCCGTGCTGACAGCTCCTATAAAATAGCCGTTCATGGTGAACGTCCTATTTTAGCATCAGTAGGCCGCGGTAAAATCAGCCGTGCTGACTGCTACTATAAATAGCCTTTCATGAGTGAACGTCCCTATTTAGCAGCAAGAGGGCTGTTATCTATAACTGCCTTTTTAGGCATCACACGAGCTAACAGGATTAGTGGTTCTAACTAGGAACAGATTACTATAAATTGCCGTCATGTGTGAACGTCCCTATTTTAAGCACAAGAGGGCTGTTTACTATAACTACCTTTTTAGCAGCATGATCTAACAGGATGTAGTGGTGCTCGTAACTAGGACAGCGGCATCGCCAGAAAGCGCCCAACGAGAAACTGGTTATTCAGGCAGACCAGCTAGTGAAGTGACTCAATTACTCCTGCCACGCAAGCTCTAACTTGCCTTTCTCTTTCACCAGTTAATTCCATTCAAACATAAATAAGTATTGCGCCACCCCACCCCATCCTTATGTATGGCCCCACGCATGCACATACACCCCCAACACTCACGCACGTCAAGTTCTTAATCAAGTCTTACAAGTGTTTTTAATCAAGACCTTTAAGTTCTTTTCAAGTCAACCTCTTTGTTCTTACTCATTCGTCCTTAAGTTCAGACTTAAGTCACTACTAAGTTCTTACTCAGTCACTTCAGTTCTTACTCAAGTTACATCTCAAGTCACTTCTAAGTCTTACCTCAAGTTATCCTCAATGTCACTTCTAAGTTCTTACTCAAGTCATCCCAAGATCATGACTAAGTCATCCTTTAAGTACAGCAAGTCCCTAATTCAAGTTAACTTATAATATTTAATAAGTTCATAAAGTATTATTGCATCTGAAATGGATCAAATAACTTTGTTGTTGGGTGGGCTGGCATACTTTTGGGGTCGACTTCTTAATTAGTGGTTGAGATTGTGTTGGACTGCTTTGGTTTTTGTCTTTTTTATATATTTTATAACCGTAATAACCACCTCCCCCAGCACAATCCGCCAAAATGAATTGGCTTTTAAAAAATTTCCATAAGACTTTGGCGGTGTTTGTTGTATTAATCAACTTGTTCTGGTGTTTTGATAGCCTGCATTGAAACAACTGCTGCGGCTCTGGCACTTTTCATTCTGTGATTGAACATAATTTGTTCGCTTGTACCACTCTGCTAATATTTTCCCTGCTGCAACATGTCCCAGGATGAGGTTTTTTACGCACTTTCACCTGTTCAATGTTTTTCCAGATTCTGCCTGATTTTCTGCTCGTCCTTTTTGAAGTTAACAAAATCTATAAGATTAAAAGTATTAAATCCGCGATCAACTGCGACAATAATGTTCCAAATCTGTAATACAGATCACACCCTAGAGACCTAATGACTTTGTAAAAACTGGATCCTGCGTTAACTCATACATAAAATCTTGTTCAGACAGAATCGATGTGCGCAAATCTACGAACTAGTTTAGTGTACAAACTAAGAAACCGTTTTGTCCTACACTTTTACCATTCTTGATCCCAGTTGCCGCTTCATACCTGTATATTCTTTTCAATGTCTTGCGGCGTCCATCTGTTGAATCTGTTTTTTTTCTAAGCCTAATCATTGTCCGAGAACTGGTTTCGTTTTTCCCCACAGCGCTAAGAATACAGCCTTTTCTTTTTTTGACATATCAACTTGTATTTGTAATTCAGGAAGGTTTAGGCTGCACTTAGCTTAGTAGATCATCACCGTTCATGTTTTTTATAATTATAATTATTTTATTTTTTAAAAATGAGGCACCCGAAAAAAAACTGTCCCGCCAACCATGTATACCATTCTGCTGTTATTGGGGCCTAGGTGGTTAGGATACACAATGCATGTAAAAGCCTGTTAAAAATAAAACCACAATCTTGGCAACTAGACTTGAGGAATCAGCAAAGCTAATTGCTATTCATTGCAGCTTTGTTTGCAACGAAAGATTTTTCAAGTTAAGCAAGAATAATTCCAGACAGTATAAATATGTAAAATTAAAAATACATTATAAAAAGGCTTCACTCGTAATGAGATTGGCGGCGCAGTAGTGAATGCGCTGCTTTAGCGGAAGTAAATAACGCATTTAGAAACTGCGGGATGACGGCGAGAGAAAAGACATAACAAAGCTATGGAGCACTAGCAGCTGAGCACAAGAAACATGAAAAGCAGAGAATTGAGCAGTTAGATTCATTAATAACAAACTGAAAAAAACAGGGACATACAGCTTACACATTAAAGATGTGATCAGCAATAAAAGAATAATATCTTGTAACAAGCAAACCAATCGTGACATTGCCCCACCAACATTCAGCGACTTTTATCAACCATCAGAAAAACAAAAGATGCAAGAAAATCGCGTTATTGTCTTTGTAATTACCGTTGTTGTATTTTTGTTGCGCCAAAATATTGGCTGAAATTAAAATGAAAACAAAATCTATTATTCTTCAAAGGATATTGAAGGGCAATCACGGCAATAAAATAGCTAAGCCAATCAGCGGGAGTCAGTGACAAACAGCATAAGGGAAGGTTTTATCTAAACAAGCGATTTGGCAAATTTATTTACCCTGCCCCTAACGAATACCGAGACCACACTTTGTGAACACAATACCGAACGACAAACCCAACAACTGATCTTCTATAATTACCCCTTGATAACGATTAGACGGAAAAATTTAAGTACGCACTTACAGTCATTGACAATAGCTTCAAGATACAAAGTGCAGAACCATTAACACAAAAGATGCTTCTGCTGTTTGCTGTTGCCATACAACTGATATACCAACGAGCCCGCTATCTTATCCTCGCATGATTCAAGTCGATGATGGAAAAGAATTATAAACCAAGTGAATCAATTATTGATAAAACATAGAGTTACCATTAAAAAGCATTCCAGATTCACAGAACACAGCTTTAGTTGAAAAACTTTAACAAACAGTTTATATCTAAAGCTTTCTCCTACCATATCATAGAGAGCTGATTGACAATTCTCGCAACACAGAATGGGTTGAAGACTGCCCTCAGGATTGCGCCAATGAATAATGAAGAATTTAAAGGCTACAACCAGTACAACAATCAAAAAACAGAACAATAAATGTTGCTGGAGGAACGCCCAGTTCATCTGGCCAACTAATACCGTTTTGGTTTAAAAGTCAGGTACCGTTTAATTTAACAGGGGAAGCAGAAGGGGACACTCGCATCAGGGCAACAGATCCAGTTTGGCGTGTGATCCATATGAAATAAAAAAGAATTGTAAAGATAATCCGCCCTTGGTATTATATTAACGATAAACAGCCACAACAAAACAACCAGCTCCACAAAGATCTTTTGTAAAGGAAGAACTGCAGATAAACCCGCAACACAGTTCCGCTTTTACTGATTTACGTAAATATATTTTGGTTTAAAATGGAAGCCAAAAGAAAGAATGTGAACGGAAGCAAGAATGATAAATGAAGAGAACTTGAATTATATACGAGATCATAGGATGCGTGTTCTGCTATTAAGGAATTTACGCATAAATCATATGATACGTATACAGCTATTAAAGAAACAATACGAGGATTCATCGACACATCGCACTGCATCCCAATCACTTACAGCCCATAAATCCCCAAATTTTGACTATCAAAAATGGGAAAAAAGAATATCTTGAACTAATAAAAAAAATTCGAGCACGTCAAGCAAACATGAGAAAAAATTTAATGAATAGGAAAATATGATTGAATTTTCTAGATAATTTCAGGAAAAATATGAAACCCATATAATCTCTTCGGTGAAGGAAAATATGTATTTATGTAATTATACTGTTCTCACCGCGCCCAAATGCATATGAAAACTCTCTGGATAACAAATACTGTTGTGTGTTTGTTCTATCTAATGACTTCTTTGTAACAACATTTGTTTGATCTCAATGTAGATTAGATCGAAGTTTTACGTTGTCATGATGATAAGGTATTTTTATTGAACAATGCTTCTTGTAGTTGTCCATGCGGATATGTGACTGCAACAACACTGCGAGATAATTCCTTTTGCTTTTCTAATGTTTTCAATCGCTGCTCGAAATACTGTACAATTCGAACCTTAAACCAATAAACACCTTAATCATCCCTCCAGATAATTCATCCTTCATCTTTCCTAAAAACCTTCTTATTAACAGATGAATTAAAGCAAATCTTTATGGTAATCAGATGTACATACCTCCCCAATGCCCTTTTAGCTACTTCTTAATTCCATGTCTCTATAGATGTCTTCAGTAGGGATATCTATAACATAACAGTCTTTAACTGTGTAAAGTACTCTGTACTCTGGATACGAGGGTAAAGTAGTCATAAAAGAAATTTATTTTCCCCCCCCCCCCTAACATCAAAAGCTTTGATAATTTAAAACAGTAAAAACCCAATAAATACAGGTGTCCAACTTTGATTTCTTTTATTTTCATCATTATGTCAAAAAGGCGATCATGAAATCTTCTAAAATCCTGAATAATTAGTTTTGAAGTCAGCTATCTGCTTCTTCTCTCTGGACCAATCTAACATCTTTGTCCTTGTGTGATTTTCCCATAGTCTATCCGAAACAGCTGTTGTTCATCAGCTTGAAAAAGTCTTTTTCTGAACCTCTTCTGCGGAATTAGTTCTAAGATCAGTGATCTTTCATTGATGTATTTTCTGAAACAGTCTTGATCAAAAGCAATGCACGATGAACCACTGTTAGCTTCCAACCATGTCTTAAAATAAAAATTGTAGAAGTACAGTAATGACAACATAATTTTTTTTGCCTCGAAGATTAGGGCACAAGTTTAGGCGGCTCGTTTTTTGGCCATCTTTAGACTTTCTGCTGCTTAATGGTAGTCATTTGTAGGTCATGGAGTTCAGGAGGATATTCAAAGTCAACTGTCTAGAATAAAGCCCCGAATGTTGATCGGCGTTAAACTGTTCAGACCACTTTAAAAAGCCTTTTGAATATTATTTGTACCCTGCCGTCTGTGTACAATTGTAAAGTGCGTAATGGAAGCGATTGCGCCTTGTCCCAACATACAGATTGTTTGCCCATCTAAATTCATGAGATATTAGACCTTTACTTGATCCTAGTCGACCCAAATATTTGTAGTTTGCTTTACAGTAATGATGCTACGCCATACTAAATCCTCCACGCAATCCGTTTTTCAATCATCTGAAACATTGCAGTTAGACAATAAATCAATCTTTATTCCAGTAAACTTAAGAAAGCGTCTACAAGCTCATCCCAGGGGCGCAGAAATATAATGCGCGGGATCCAGGCTGTAATGTTTCATCAGTCTTTCTGTAATTTTTCAAAGACTGTCCGCCAACAAACATACATCGGCCATTAAGTAGGGAATCATGATTGTCTCCCATTGTTTACACTCAAACTTCTGCCACGCATCTTGAGCAAGCAGGTAATCAGAATCACTAATGCCTTTCCTCTGAGAACTAGAAAAGAACGCGTCTTTAGGCGGAGTGTAACTTCATCAAACCTTTCCCAACTGTTCATGTACTCAAAGTGTAAACGCCTTTTCTAACACGATTTGGTCAAAATATTCTTCCCGTTATGTGGCAGGACTTTAAGGACCATAAGCCAGTGACTCAATGATCCCATCATGTGCATCATAGAGTCCATAAAAAGACATGTTATTTAAAGTGAAACACATGTCCTTTTCGAGACTGAGCAATGCAATGTTATCCAAGGCTCGTCTACTGCTTTCATTATAAGATGAGAGTCGTAACCTCGCAAGTTTATGAAGAAGATGGGCAAAGCTTCCAGTCTTAGGATTAAAGTTTTAGTTGAAGATTGCATTTACGGTGCGCTTGCTCCTCTAAACTCCCACTAATGTGATCATGGTCTCTTACTTCGGATTCGCTGATTCTGAGGAGAGGCCTAAATCCACAAATCCAACAAAGTTGGCTGATGTCAAACAGATTGTTGGTCTTTTCAGGGTCATTATGATTTTGAGATAATTTAGATTATTAAACAAGCGTTACTCAATTGCTGCATGCGCTTTAAGAAATGTTTCTGCATCATCTTGACCTCGATACAATTCGGGCAATGGCCCCATCCGACCTGACAATAACAAAAGTAAATGAGCAAATCTTACGATACTTACAAAGGCTTTTTTAGAAGTCTCTTGGGTTGGTCCTCAAAAGGAACAATAAGCGACTCTAAGTCTGCGTAAACTACGTATGGACTTGTTTGCAGCTTTCCAGTATTAAAACTAACTTTGATCCAGTGGGGGCGAATTAGTTCTGTATTACAGTCAACTGAACCGATACAATGGTTTCTTATGTTCGCTCGCTGCATTAACAGTGGAATTCTTGTTAAACATTTTCCTACAGAATTCTTGTTTGTTTAGTTGTTTTTTGCAGTATGCGCCAATAATCAACTCATTGTTCGTATCAATGTGTAATGAGGAGCCCTGCTGGTGAAAACATCAGTAGTAAGTCACATGAATTTTTGTCTGGTTTCGTCCAATTGAATGACTGTTTATGGACACACTGATGGTTTTACAGATTTGTTTCCTCCCCTCATCCCACTGTAATATTAAAACATTATGGTTTGATTGTTCTCAAACAGATCAATTTTGTCCATGTTATAAATAAACTAACAGGAAAGATATTCCATACCACTCAAGTTAAGATTTCATGCTGTAAGGTTCATAGTTAGTCCACTCCTCATCTGCGTGTCTGCGGACGTAAAGCAAGCCTTGCAATAACGCACCACATAAAACATTTGTTTGTCTGAATTCTTTATGTTTAGAACTGCTCTTTTCGCTACCAATGCTTGGGCAGCGGAATGTAAGCCTTGCCGACAATCGGCTCATACTTAGCCTGTTTTAATCTGATCTCTAAGACTTCGCCTCTGACCAACCAGAGCCTCTCATTTTGGCTTCTTCAGCGGCCAACATCAAACTGTGTAAGCAGTTGGTCTGTGCCAACCAGGGTTTTAAGTCCATTATGAGAAAATAACCTGCTGTTTAGTTGAGAACCCAAGACTTCAGATTATTCTTCATTTATTGTTATATAATCGATTAAAACAGCTAACATTAACTTTAACTAGCGGTCTATTGTTAGTTTTACCGGACTTGAGAAATTGCACTGTACAGACACTTGCCGTGTACGTTTGCAGGATCAATGACTTCTAAATCAATATCATTCAGTAAATCCCTTGACAAATGATCTTCCTCGAGCATTCCTTCAAACAATTCATCGGCCTTCATATACTTAGCCATGCTGACTTTCTTTCTAACCAACATATTTATTTAAATTAAAAAAAATAATTAATCAGAATCAATATCAACAACGGTCTTTTTGTCTTAGACTCATCAACTAAAGCATAAACGCCCTTTGATTAGTTAATGAAGCTTTTAGAACATAGTTTAAATGTCTCTTCTCCTTTTTTTAAACATTCCTTTTTATCTCTCGGTGTCTGGCTGATGAGAAAAACTTGCCCTTGCCTTTTTTTTGAAGATCAAAACTTTGTCTTTTTATAGTCATCAAAATCGGCCTGAAAACGACGAAATTCTTCATCCGTGATGTTTGATCAACTAGTGCTTTATTTATTGTCCAGTTTGAAAACGAACTAAGTTTAGCTGATATTAGTTGAAACATAGCAGCGTGCTTTTGGAGTTGTTTTGAATTTTTTGCCGGCCCCGCACTTACATGCTAATGAACACAACCGAACTATAGACAACCCGCCTGAGGTAAATGCTGCGGGCGGCACAACACCTTGCTAAGAAGAACCAACAACTTGTCCCTGCTGAAAGAGCACTAACAGTCGTGCTCCAGTATTAACATATGTAACAGCATTGAAAAAGCACAGAATACCTTCGTTTGTTTGCTGTATTTGAAAGTCTTCTCTAGTACCTTTGCATTTGCGTATTGTTTGTTATCTGAATGTTTTTAAGTTAGGGGTTTCTACTATCCCTTCGTTTGGGACTCCTGGCGCTGTAGCGCATTTGATCATACCTTAACAGACATGCTTTTTTAAAAATAAAAATAATTTAGTATTGTAATCTTTTAATGACAGTTATCCTTGAATATTCAGCTGCGCATCCAATATTAAAAACAAATCCAACGTTAAAGTGGTTTATCGGCCACTTTTCTTTATCAATTTGAATGTTTATTATGTCCTCTAACAGTGTTCTCCCGCTTCCATGTAACTGATTATCCTCCGTTGTTGCCCCCTTAGGTCAATCCATAAAACTGTATGCCCGTTAAATAATGAACAAGTCTAACACAGTGAAGAGTATATCTTTTAGACAACACAAGTCAACTGTTGGATTTTCTACACCTCCCACTACCCCCAAACAGTTTTCTTATTTCATCAAAATGCTGATAAGGTTTAAGCCCCGCTATCGTAGATTTGGTTAGACTGCCCTCAATTGTACATTGCACTTTTCGTATGGGATTAACAAAATTTCAGTTTGTCTTTTAATGGTTCTTCATTTTCACACACAATAAAATACCTTTAAGCGATCTTGCTGCGGCACTAAAACAAAAATTCCATATAGTGTCTGCCTGTCTTTTAGGATATTTAGAATGAAAAATCACATCTTTCGTAATAAATTGCTAATTTTGACTGATATTGTTGCTCTATCACCTTGCTAAATTTATGGTTGCAAACGATCTCCAAAACTCTAACGAGATGTCAGAAATCCTGTACTTTGCTTCGGCGGATGTTAATAACATATTTGTAGTCTTTAAAAGTTAGTTCATATGACAATCTGTCTTTAAATGCTCCTTGAAAGTATGGGCTACGCTTTTAACAACTCAAAATCTAGGGTAATGAAAAAGCGCTTTCCATACGCATAACTTTTACGGCTACAAACCTTTGCCGTCTTTACACTTCAGCGCCTATTCTATGTTTTGAGTCTTCTTCATTTTCGATTCCTGAAAACGCAAGATCAGTCCCTTTTTGTCCCGGTTAGCCATAATCAGAATAGGTTAAAAATATGTCCTGCATTATGTAAAGAAATATTCTTGTCCCTCAGTTTTATAGAAATTTCTTAACGATTGCCCCCCCCAAATTCTGTACAACTGTCCTGTTTGGGTCCTGTTGTTGAAGGGAGTTCTATTTTGAAATAAGACGCGCAGAGCCTGGCACAATCACTTCATCCGCTTCCTAGTCTGGAATTTGACAGTAAGAATTTGAATCCCAACAATATAGAGACGGATTTATTTGGAAACAGTAATATTCCGCTTATTTGCCCTTACCGCCAAAGGGCTTCTTTCAATCTTCTATGCGGTCAAGAAAACGAGCCATATGTTTGTGACATTTATTAAATAAAACAAAATAAAAAGTTTTATGATTAAAGAAACATGGCAGGCATTGAAGTGACGAAGATTATGATGTTTTTGATCATGGAACGACATGATGAAACGCCCTTGATACAGCATCGCTCAACGCTCTCATTGCGGCGTGAATTAACAGAAAGTAAGTTGGAGCATTTTACAAAATTTAGGCCTAGAACCTCCCGAATTTATAGACCCTAATGATTTTGAAGTAAAAGTGATGGTCATTTGTATGTAAAAACGATCAGGAAAACCTGTTAAGCTTACACATGAACGAAACCCATCAAAGTTTAAAGCCATGAGTACACTTAGACAAAGACTCCCTGTGAGCGTACAAAATCGCCTTGGCATTACTAAACCAAAATTAGATAGGGAGGCAGTTGCTAAACTTCAAAACACACTACAGAACTCCCAACAGATACCCAAATGCAAAACATTGAACTTAAAGATTTAAGTCAAACAGCAGGTGAAATAAATCAAGCAATAGAAACCAGTTTTTCCGAAGAAACAGTACCAAAAACATTTGATGTTTCTTCATTGCCTATGAGAGAACTAGCGGCCCCTAATCATGCTTTGAGAAACCATCAGAGGCAAATTAACAAACAACTTAGCAAAACTGGATGAAGTAGATGAGCATATAAAAAGAGAAAAAGAAAAACTTGTTGAGGCTGATGATGCCAACTTAGGGCTGTTGTTAAAGAAGAAATAACCAAAAAACTAAAAGAACTTGAAGAAGAAAGATCGCAATACTAAAAGCGGTGTCTAATTGCCGAGATCAATTACGAACTCAAGTGAGCAGAATAAGAGAAACTATCCAAAAAATTTTATATGAAGACACAACACTAGCAGAAAGAATAAAAACACTGTTTAGAGAGCAAGGTGTCACATTAGCAAGCGTTATAACTGCCTTAGGATTTGCAATAAGTACACTGGTGATGGCTATTACAGGCGGCGGCGGTCAAAGCCAGTGCCTCCGCCGCCATCGCCTCCATCGCCGCCTGATAAATCATGGGTAAAAAAACAGCTTGATCATCTTGCGGGTTTATAAAAAAATTAGCCGGTAAAGCGTGGATGCTTTACCAGGTATATTAGGGGGTGTTGTTAGCTGGCTTTTGTCTACTGCAGCAAAGTATTGGCTTTATGGCTGAGCACTTATGGACATTAGTTCTCTTAATAGTTGGGTTAATTTTTAGTAAGATAAAGACCAAGTAATCCTAGGCCAGTTAATCCAAAAACAAGTGCTGTCTTTACATATCATGGTCATTATTTTTTTCGTGTTCTTCAACGGCCTTTGGGCTTTGGGCCACAGGGATTAGATGACTTATTCTTGGGGGGTCATCTTGTTTTTTTACTGCTTGCAATATTACTGGCTCAGAATTTATGTCGTTTTATTCCGACTTTCTGTTCATTGCCTGCAACAAGGAATTTCATTATTGTAGTTCATTATTGTTCCTACCTGGAGTCTGAGGTCAGAAGGCAGCATGTATAAACCAGTGCCAACAGCAAAGTCTACTTTCGATCTTGCGAATTGTAAAACATGTTGGTACCTTTTATATTTGAAGCAAATCAACTGTAGAATTAATGGCGTCCTCTAAATTTGCCAAGTACTGTTTTTGTGCATCAAAGCCAGTAGAAGGATCAGTTATGCCCGATCTTGCCTGTGCTTGCGAGCCTAGCAAACACCAAACGTAAGTACGAATAGAGTCGTTTATTCGTTCTATTCCTGCTCTAGTTAGGCCCTTAGAAGTGTCTAAGATAAATGTTGTCCATGCTGTTTTATGCTCTTGCTCTATGGACCCGAGGTGAACAGCCGTGCCTGTAGAGAAAGATGTGTAAGGAGGATTCCAAGCATAGTTATACTTTCTGTGCACGCCCTAAAATAAGGGGTGCCTAGACCATGATTAAGATCTGACTTTTGTCTAAAGTCTGTCTTGGCCTTAATATTGAATTCGTTACAGATCCTTTCAAAAGCCTTCATGTCTATTCTGTTGCTAAATGGATTAAACGGTTTGTCATTTGGTAATGGAGCTTGCAGTTCAGACAAAATACGTCTGAAGGTGTAATAAAAATTAAATCTGTACACTGACCTCACCAAAGGATCAGGATGATTTAAGTGATCAGCATACGACACTCCACACCCAGTTGATGCACAAAACACAGCAAAATTTAACTGGTTCTGTAAAACTGCATCGGATGACTAAACCACACTTTCGCGATGTAGTCTTTTTTAATAGGGGGTTAAGATATTGTTTAATGGAGTACTAACCTTTACTTGAAAGGCGTCAGACTGGTCACAGAAATGTCAAGAGTATCAGTTGTTATATTTTTAAAATTGTAGTGCGGCCCAACAGAATATTTTGCATTAGTATATTTGAATGCACTCAATTTTTATTTCGTTTAAAAAATGTTTGTAACAATAACAACTCAAGACCGTCCTTCGTTTTTAGAACATGCTATTGATAACAATTGCGGAGCCAAAATGGTTGCACTTCATGAAATTTTTACAAAGTCGTATGGTTTAATATAAGTGAATCCAAGGAGAATAATAAGATTAAAAAGTTAATAATAGAGGACAATTAGTTAGCCAGTTAACCATACCTGATGGTTATTACGGGTTTTGCTCACTAAAAGAAGCAATGAGTAACTTTGACATTACTCTCAAACTTAACAAATGCAAATCTGAAAACAATGTTGACCTTCAAACCTGAAAAGAAGAAGTAGGTTACTATTTTGATAAAGAGCTAGCTAAAATGTTAGGCTTTGCAACTAACAATCGACCCATTCATAGTTTTAGTGTTACACCAAACAAAACTACTTATGAGGGAGAAAATCCGCTCGATCTTGCATTACATTCATTACTCTATGTTCATTTGGATGAGCTGAGCACTGATGAAAACTTATATGATGGAAGGCCCTCAACTGTTTTAAGAGCTCTTCCATCAGGGAAAGCTGCATATTGCGATTATGAAATTATACAATTCCCTAATTTACAGTTTAAAAGATTAGTTTGTGGGAGGGTCGGATCATTTAATATAAAAATTGCAGACAAAACAGGAAAAGCGTGAAATGTGATAACCTGCACATTGTTTTGGAAATAAAATAATAAGCTGTACTAAAAAATGTCGCGTGGGCCAGAAGAATCCGGAGTTACATTAGCGCCTGTGAGGTGTATAACTTTAGAATTAAAAGACCTTGCAGACGTTGCAGACTTTGAACAAACGGTGAGATAGGCGCTTTGTATGGCTTTGAGTACACTAAAGATGGCGATTATAAACGCAAAGAGGTTGGCGACAACAAAAAGTTTCCTAAACTAGAGCAACTGCGCAATGTAGAAGCAAATAATGCTGGCCAGTATGAATATAAAATAGTTCGAAAACCTGACAGCAAATGGCACTTAGAACCATATTTAGAATGGGAAATAAAATTTGAATTCATAAGCCCATTTACATTTTTAGCCGTCAAAAAAGTTTCAGAAAAGCATTCAACTCTGGCCCTTTGCAAAATAAGTCTTATGCCAGAGGACAATAGTCGAAAAGAAATTGAAATAACGCCGTATGGGAAAAAACAGTAACATCCTCCACAGAAAAGAAACGGTTTTAAAGGAAGCTTCTACAAAATTACAGTTCATTCCACGCAGGAAATTAGGAGACACGTTCACAATGATATTTGAAATTTCTGTCTTTAAAGATGTGGAGAGGGATGGGGTTGTGGGCGTTAGTGACGTCCTTATAAAAGGAATTAATATTAGCTGGCAAAACTTAGACGTTAAACGTCTTAAAGTTACCGTCGTCGTTCTTCACAATGGTGAGGATATTAAGACCATAACAACAAGCAACAAAATCAGTGTTGACTTAAATAGAAACAATCTTACAGAACTGAATTGGATTAATCTTACACATTTAGGCCTCATAGGGTTTTATTATACTGAACAAGTTTTGACAGAGAGTATGAAAAAACATAATAACTGGATTAGATTAAATTCTGTTATAAAACCATGGCGCAGTTAAACTTTATGACAAAAACTCCTCATTGTTCATTGATTTGTGGGCAGACTGGTTGTGGAAAAACAATATTTGTCCTAGACTTATTACAAACAGTTTATCGCTATAATTTTGATCATATTGTGATTTTCTGTCCAACACTTAAATGGAACAAAGCATATCATGATAGAAGGTTTATATGGACAGATGATGACATATATTTAGTTGATCCCAGCAATAAACTGAGTGAGTGTTTAGAACAGTTTTATAAACTGTTTGAAGGAACGCAGACACTATTTATTATAGATGACTTTTCGGCAGAAAGAGACATAGTTAAAAAGAGAAACACTTTATCAAAACTAGCTTTTAGTGGAAACATGCTAGGATAAGTGTGTGGATTTTATGTCAAAAATATAACTCAGTTTTAAAGACTTTAGAGAACAGTTAAAGACTGTAGTTTTATTTCACATGAAAGACAGAGACTCATTTGATGAATGTCTGCGCGAAAATGATGTTATTGAAAATGATCAGGAAAAACAAAGGATTAAGC
The DNA here is from genome assembly GCA_018398815.1 of Conus ventricosus. Lineage (NCBI taxonomy): Eukaryota > Metazoa > Mollusca > Gastropoda > Neogastropoda > Conidae > Conus > Conus ventricosus. The sequence goes on from JAFLJL010002680.1 coordinate 26,927, forward strand.
AAAAACTAAAATCTGAAAAGTTTAGTAAATTAGTATTGA
>JAFLJL010002681.1:0-7500 GCA_018398815.1 Conus ventricosus
ACACACACACACACACACACCCACACACACACACACACACACCACACACAACACCACACAACACACACACACAACACACAACCAACACACAACACAACACAACACACACACACACAACACACACAACACAACACACACACACAACACCACACCACAACCCACACAACAACACACCACACACAACACACACACACACACACACACACACAACACACACACACACAACACACCAACACACAACACACAAACACACACACACACCACAACAACACCAACACACAACACACACACACACACACACCACACACACACACACACACACACACAACACACACACACAACACACACACAACACACACACACACACACAACAACACACACACACACAACACCCACACACACACACACACACACACACACACACAACAACACAACACACACACACACACACACAACAACACCACACACACCACACACCACACACACCAACACACACACACACAACACACACACACAAACACACACACACACACACAACCACAACACACACACACACACACACACACACACCACACACACAACACACACACACACACAACACACACACACACAACACACACACACACACACACACACACAACACACAACACACAACACACACACACACAACACACACACACACACACAACACACACACACACACACACACACACACACACACACACAACACACAACACACACACACACACAACACACACACACACACAACAACACACACACACACACACACACAACACACACACACACACACAACACACACCACAACACACACACAACAACACACAACACACAAACACACAACACACCAACACACACAACACACACACACACACACACAACACACACAACACACCAACACACACACAACACACACACACACACAACACAACACACCACACAACACACACACAACACCACACACCAACACAAACACCACACACCACACAACACCACACACCACACAACACACACAACACACCCAACCCAAAAACACAACACCACACCACACAACACCACACACCACACAACACCACACACCCACACCACACCAACACCCCACACCACACCAAACACCACACCACACCAAACACCACGCCACGCCACGCCACGCCACGCAACGCCACGCCACGCAACGCCACGCCACGCCACGCCACGCCACGCCACGCCACGCAACGCAACGCCGCGCAACGCAACGCAACGCCACGCAACGCAACGCAACGCAACGCAACGCAACGCATGCGCAACGCAACGCAACGCAACGCAACGCATGCCGCGCCGCGCCACGCCACGCCACGCCACGCCACGCCACGCCACGCCACACGCCACGCCATAAAAATGTGTGTGGCATTACATGTCTGGCCTGTGATGTTTATATTGGCCACTATCCTTACTTTCTCTAAAGTCTCAACGTAGCTTCCCTTCCGGGAGCAATAGGCGAGTGATAATTAGAAAATTAAACTAGACCTACGCTAGGAGGTTGCAGTTTAATTGAAATTATTACGAGCCTATTGTGGAGGAAGGAGAAGTTACATTAAGTCCCTCCCAATTAGTGTTCGTAGTAATAATCAATTTACTGTCCCTCCCTAAAGGCGTAAGTCTAGTGGCCATACAGCTCTGAAATTTGCCTGCAACGCTGTGCGCGCCAATACTCAACGTAACTTCTCCTTCCTCCACAATAGGCTCGTAATAATTTCAATTAAACTGCAACCTCCTAGCGTAGGTCTAGTTTAATTTTCTAATTAATTATAATTATTTTATTTTCTAAAAATGAGCACTGAAAAAACTGTTACCAACCTTACCATTCTGCTGTTATTGGAGGTCTAAGTGTAGTGATCAGTACAAATTGTATGGTCATTCATTGGCATCAAAACTCAGGTTTTGTGTTTTTTTTTGTCTTTGTTGCAGTTCCGAGTCTGTAACCACCACACCACAACAACAATTAAATGAGCAGAAGGACAAGAAGTGGACAGGAGAGAGAGAGAGAAGAGAGAGAGAGAGAGAGAGAGAGAGAGAGAGAAAAGAGAGAGAGAGAGAGAGAGAGAGAGGAGAGTGAGAGAGGAGAGGAGAGAGAGAGAGAGAGAGAGGAGAGAGAGAGAGAGAGAGAGAGAGAGAGAGAGAGAGAGAGAGAGAGAGAGAGAGAGACCTTCTCGCTTTAGGTCACGTTTGATTGCATTTTCGTTTGTATAGTCACGTCGACATTTCTGGTGAAGTTTTTGTTCGACATAAAATGTGTAGGGATCTTGTCTCTTGGCACATGCCTTCCGAAGCCCCTGTAGCCCCTTTTCTGATTGAATACATTGTACTGTGTTACAACCATCATGCAGAAGTTTTCCACATAAAGTGCAGGATTCATCCTCGTCTACAAATGAAAAAGAGACAGACGGAATAAAAATTAGAGGACAATATTTACTCTGTCATTACATGAAAAAAAAACACCTTATTAATAACCTTAATACTGGAATATCAGAATTTTCCCCTCTAACAGCTGTCAGTTTTAGCAAGTAGACTACATCAATAAAACGTACTTCATCAATTTAGATGTATGAGAAATCACTGTCACACACACACCCAACCACACACACCCACCACACCACACCACCCACAACCACACCACACACACCACACCACCACCACACCACCACCACAAAACCACACACCCACACACACACCACAAAACCCACACCAACACACACCACACCACACACCACACACACACAACACACACACACACACAACACCAACACACACCACACACACACAACCACCAACACACACACACCCACACACACACACACACAACACACACAACACACACACACACACACAACAACACACACACACACACACACACACACACAACACACACACACACCAACACACAACACACAACACACACACACACACAACAACAACACACACAACACACACACACACACACACAACACACACACACACACACACAACACACACACACACACAACACACACAACACACACAACACAACAACACACACACACACACAACACACACACACACACAACACAACACACACACACACAACACAACACACACACAACACACAACACACACACACACACACACACACAACACATCAACACACACAACACACACACACAACACACACACACACACACACACACACACACCACACACACACACACACACACACACACCAACACACACACACAACACACACACAAACACAACAACACACACACACAACACACACACACACAACACACACAACACACACACACACACACAACACACACACACACACACACACACACACAACACAACACACACACACAACACACACACACAACACACACACACAAACACAACACACACACAAACACAACACACACACACACACAACACACACACACACAACACACAACACTCACACAACACACACACAACACACACAACAACACACAACACACACACAACAACACACAACACACACAACACACACAACACACACGTACACACACACCACAACACACACAACACACACCACAACACACACACACCACACAACACACACACACCACACAACACACACACACCACACAACACACACACCACCACACAACACCACACACCACACAACACCACACACCACAAAACACCACACCCACACCACACAACACCACACAACACCAAACACCACACCACACCAAACACCACACCACACCAAACACCACGCCCACACCACGCCACGCCACGCCACGCCACGCAACGCCACGCCACGCCACGCCACGCCACGCAACGCAACGCAACGCAACGCAACGCCGCGCAACGCAACGCAACGCCACGCAACTCCGCGCCACGCAACGCAACGCAACGCAACGCAACGCAACGCAACGCGCGCCGCGCCGCGCCACGCCACGCCACGCCACGCCACGCCACGCCACGCCACGCCACGCCACGCCACGCCACACGCCACGCCATGCGTAGCTCTTCCATTTTCTCATCACTGACTGGCAGGTTCCTGTTGAGAGCATGGACTTGGAAATCCAGGTCCTCACCTGTGGTGTCTTCAGGTCCGCTGGTGGATGTTTTCGGGACAAGGTGTCGGCCACAGGGATGGTCCTGCCGGAACGTGTACGATCTTGATGTCGTATTTTTGTAGTTGGAGGAGCATACGCTGAAGCCTGGGCGGTGCGGTGGTGAGGGGCTTCTTCATAATGGTCTCCAGGGGCTTGTGATCGGACTGGACCAGTGTCTGTCTGCCATAGATGTACTGGTGGAACTGACGGCATCCAAAGACGATTGCGTACAGTTCCTTTTCTATCTGGGCATAATGTTGCTCAGTGGTGACAATGCTTTGGAAGCAAAGGCGACTGGTTTGTCGTCTTGAAGTAGAGTCGCTCCGAGACCATGCTGGCTTGCGTCCACCTGCAGTTTTGCTCGTTTGAAGGTCGAAGAAGGCAAGGACAGGCTGGTTTGAGATCACTTGCTTGTTTTTCTCAAAGGCTTCCTGCTGTGGGGCATCCCATTGGAAGTCGACGTCGGCCTTCAGCAGGTCTCTCATTGGTTTTGTGATTTTCTGAGAGCTGTGGTGCAAACTTGCTGAGGTATGTGATCATGCCTAAGAGAGTTTGGAGTTCCTTTTTCTCTGTAGTGGTGCATGTTCACAATGGCTTTGACTTTGGAAGCGTCTGGTTTGAGGCCTTCAGCTGTGATGATGTGTCCGAAATATTCAACCTGTTGTGCCCCGATGGTCAGCTTGTCAGGGTTCAGCTTTAGATTCTTTTGGATGGCTCTCTGGAGGGCTGTTTTCAGGTTAGCATCGTGTTCTTCCCTGGTGGCTCCTGAAACGATGATGTCATCTATGAGCGCTGTTACGCCAGGTATTCCTTCAAAACGTTCATCCATTTTCCTTTGAAACTCATCTTGGGCATTGACAAGTCCAAAGGGAAGTCTCCTGAAACGATATCTCCCGAATGGAGTGTTGAATGTGGTCAAAAGTGACGATTGCTCTGTCAGCTTCAGTTGCCAGTATCCGGATTTGGCATCCAGTTTGCTGAAGTATCTGGCTTTAGGCATTTTGGCCAAAGCGTCTTCTAGCGTTGGCATGGAGTAGTGAGGTCGCCTGATAGCTGTGTTGAGGTCTTTGGGGTCCAAACAGATCCTCAGCATCCATCTTCTCCATTCGATCCAGTTCCTTCTTCAGCTTGTCCTTCAGCGCATGTGGAACACGCCTTGGTGGGTGTACAACTGGTCTGGCGTCAGGGCTGATGTGTACGTTGACTTCTCCCTCAAGTGATCCAATGCCACTAAAGGCCTGTCTGTACTCATCAAGTACTGATTCTTTGGTCATTGGGCTGGCGCTGTTGACTGACAGAAGCAATTGGACAATGCCTAGATCCATGCAGGCCCGTAGACCTAGCACTGGTTGGGCATGGCAGGTGTTGGCGATGACAAACTCTTGTTCAATGGTTCTTTCTTTGTAAGCGCTCTTGAGTGATATGGTCCCTTTCACGTCAAGGGACTGCCCACGGCTGTTCAGAGCGAGTTCTTTAGTGTTCAGGGAAGCAAGGGAGCTAACACCTCTCCCGCTGCTTGTGCAGCCAAGTCAGGGAAGGCAGCGTTTACTGCAGGCCGCTCCTTACCGGCTGCTAACTGCGCTGTACCAAGCGTGGCCTGTCAGCGTGCGCGGAACGAGTCTAGCAGCCATGTTTTCGGCCTTGCTGAGCGGCCGTTAAAAAAGGGGTTGTCAGTTTGACAATTCGTTGTTGTTGTGAAGAGTATAATACTTATATGCTCCTGAGACGACTGTAATGGCGAATTGCAGACAATTCTTTGATACCAAACTCGACCAGGTTTATTTTCCTGCAGAGAACGAAGAAACAGCATGACATTGTGTACGTAAGTGGTTAGGCAACATTACAACAATGACAATACACACAAAATCGATCAAAACTAACTCACATCAGCGCTTAATGGCAAGACGATATTCCCTCATTGAGTAGTATACAAGTTTGATACATACCTCTGCTCAGACTACAACAACAAAGAAGTCCGGTCAGAAATGTGTAAAGCTTGTTTGATCCAAAATGCGTAATGTAACTGACAATGCCAGTTTCATGCAGCTGAACTTCAGCAGCCGCACGCACATGACATGACCAAAGTCTCAAGTTTTGCATCAAACTAGTAACTTTTTTTGCGAACAATTCTAACCCTGTATTTCTTCTGTAATAAAGTACAAAATCAATCAAAGTCTTTTGATTCCTTTTCGTCACACACACGCACGCACGCACGCACGCACGCACGCACGCACGCACGCACGCACACACACACACACACACTCAGTCCAGTCAGTCAGTCAGTCAGTCAGTCCCGTCAGTCAAGTCAGTCAAGTCAGTCAGTAAGTCAACTCAGTCAGTCAACTCAGTCACTCACTCACTCAGTCACTCACTCACTCAGTCACGCACTCAGTCACGCACTCAGTCACGCACTCAGTCACGCACTCACGCACTCAGTCACTCACGCACTGCACTCAGTCACTCACGCACTCAGTCACTCACACACTCAGTCACGCACTCAGTCACGCACTCACACGCACTCACACGCACTCACGCACTCACTCACGCACTCACTCATGCACTCACTCACTCACGCACTCACTCACTCACGCACTCACTCACGCACTCTACTCACACACACTCACACTCTCCCTCACCACACTCACCCACACTCACACACATCCACACACCTCACATCACACACACCCCTCACACTCACACTCCACCTCTCTCACACCTCTCCTCACACCTCTCACTCTCTCACACACTCTCACACTCTCTCACACTCCACACTCTCACGCACTCACTCCACCACTCTCACACTCTCTCACACACTCACACTCACACACGCTCCACTCATCTCACTCACCTCTCACTCTCTCCTCACTCATCTCTCACTCTCACCTCTCACTCACTCTCTCACTCACTCTCTCTCATCTCCTCTCACACTCTCTCTCACTCTCTCTCCACTCTCTCTCACACCTCTCTCACTCACTCTCACTCTCCACTCTTCACTCACTCACTCACTCACTCACTCCTACTCACTCCTCTCACTCACTCACTCACTCACTCACTCACTCCTCACACCACTCAACACTCACACATCACTCCTCCCTCTCACTCACTCTCACTCTCACTACTCACTCTCTCACACCTCATCATCTCACTCTCACCACTCACTCACACTCACTCTCACTCACTCACACACTCACTCTCTCACACACTCACTCTCCACTCATCACTCTCTCCACTCACTCACCCTCACACTACACTCCTCCACACACTCACTCTCACACCACTCATCACTCACTCTCACATCACTCCACACTCACTCACTCACTCAACTCACTCACTCATCACACTCACACCACACACTCACTCACAT
>JAFLJL010002681.1:10000-21685 GCA_018398815.1 Conus ventricosus
AAGCTCCGCTGTTTTGAACAGATGGACACAGTACTGCCAAGAACTTTACAACTACCCTATACAGCCAGACGACAGTCTGTTTGAGGGGGACTCAACACCATCAAGGGAATCCTCACCACTACCTGTGATGAGAGAAGAAGTGGAAGAAGCCATCGGCAGCCTTCCGGCAGGGAAATCACCTGGAGCAGACAATATTCCAGCGGAGCTGCTCAAACATGGAGGGAAGGAATTGGTCACTCTAGTAACATCGATTTGTCAGAAGATCTGGGAGACAAAATAGTGGCCCACAGAATGGACTCAATCACTCATCATCCCCCTGCCCAAAAAGGGAAATCTACGCCAATGCCAGAACTACAGAACAATAAGTCTCATTAGCCACACCAGTAAAATCATGCTCAGAGTCATCTTGAATCGACTGAAGAAAGAGGCGGAAGAACACCTGGCGGAAGAACAAGCTGGATTCAGGGCAGGCAGAAGCACAGTAGAACAGATCTTCACCTGCCGGATACTGATGGAGAAACATGTGCAACATCAGAGAGACCTGTTCCACAACTTCATTGACTTTAGGAAAGCGTTTGACAGGGTGTGGCACAAGGGTCTGTGGCAGGTGCTCAGAAAGTTTGGCATAGAGGAGGGTCTCGTCCAAACCATCCAGGCACTGTATAACACCGCCAGCAGCGCAGTCCTCCTCAACAACCAGATAGGGGACTACTTCAAGACCACAGTTGGAGTCCGTCAAGGCTGCCTGCTATCTCCCCTACTGTTCAATCTCTTCCTGGAAAACATCATGCGTGAAACCAACCCTCCATGACTTCCACTCCACTGTCTCCATCGGAGGAAGAATCATCAATAATCTGAGGTTCGCAGATGACATTGACCTGATGGGAGGCAGCAACGAAGAACTACAAGACCTGACAAAGAGACTGGAAGAAAGGGCAGGTGCATATGGAATGGAAGTGAGCACAGAAAAAAGCAAAGTCCTGGTCAACAGCACAACCAACACCCATGCTGAAATCTACATGAACGGACAACAGCTTGAAGAAGTGGGCGCTTTCAAATACCTTGGCGCCACTCTCACCAAAGACGGTCGCTCTACAACAGAAATCAAGACCAGACTAGCGATCGCAACAGCAGCAATGGCAAAGCTAAACAAGATCTGGAAGAGCAGGGAGATCAGCTTTCCTACAAAGATGAAACTGTACAAGTCCCTGGTGCTGTCCATCCTGCTGTATGGCTGCGAAAGCTGGACCATGACAGCAGAGACCACCAAGAGAATCCAGACGTTTGAAACTAAATGCTTCAGGCGCTTGCTCGGGATCTCTTGGCAAGACCGGAAGACAAACGACCTTGTGAGGAGCCAAATAACATCACTTGCAGGCCCCCAAGAACCCTCTTGGCAACAGTCAAGAAGAGGAAGCTGTCGTGGTTCGGGCATGCCATACGCCACAATTCACTGCCCAAAACAGTCATCCAGGGCACGCTGGAAGGCAGCAGACGAAGGGGACGACAAGCCAAATGCTGGATGGACAACATCAAAGAATGGACCAGGATGGATGGCCCTACGCTGATGCGACAGGCAGAGGACAGGGCCGGATGGCGGTGCCTGGCTTCGAGAGTGTCTCTCATCTCTCCTCTACGCCCATCATGGGCAAGAGAATGATGATGATGATGATGACTATCGATGAAAACCTCAGAACACAAGGAATAAAATGCAGTAAGTCACATTTGACAATTTTGTTCCTGTACTAAATCATTGCTGATTAATGTCCCAGAGTGAAGCCACGTTTAACAAGCTTACGTCATTCCTTTATTTCGATAAAAAATACTAAACAGCGTGAAATAATTTTGTAATGAATAAAAAGCTGGCATCTCGCTCTTTTCATACATATAAACTTCATTTTCCGAGACAGTGTCTGAGTGGAGAACTTTGCGTTTAAAGTTTGATAGAAAACACAGCTGACTTTTCACCGGGGACACCTCTATATGCCCCCGTCCCTATATGCCCCCGTCTCTATATGCCCCCCGACCGTTATGCCCCGTCTCTATATGCCCCCGACCGTTATGCCCCGTCTGTACACATGGACATGACATGACATGACGTGACGTGACATGACATGACATGACATGCCACGACTGACATGTCATGTCACATGTCATGTCATGTCACTGTCATGTCACATGACATGTCATATGTCTGTCATGTACATGCATGTACATGACACGTGACATGACATGTACATGACACGTGACATGACACGTGACATGACACGTGACATGACACTGACATGACATGAATGACACGTGACTGACATAACATGACATGTGACATGACATGACACGTGACATGACATGAGACATGACATGTGACATGACATGACATGACATGACATGACATGTGACATGACATGACATATAACATGACATGACATGACATATGACATGACATGTCATGTGACATGACATGTCATGTGACATGACATGACATGTAATGTGACATGACATGTCATGTCACATGACATGTCATGTCACATGGCATGTCATGCCACATGTCATCTAAGCATCTAGGGTGGGGTTACGTCAGGGAGACAAACATTGACCAGTTACCCATCCCAACATTTTCAAAGCCAGATTCAAGTACGTAAAACCATTCCCTGTTTTAGTGTTTGAGAACTATACATGCATAAGAGAAGGCGGCCCTGTTCTCCTTGCAATGGGAAGGGAAAAAGAAAACATATAAAGAAGAACGGGTCCCGGATTTAGTCGACAGAGTAAGCTGTGAAGATGACCTCTGAGTGGTTGACACCAGAGCGTATTAGACAGGCGGAATTGAATCTGCGTGACGAGGATATTGAGCTGCTCTTCCACCATGTTCCAGAGTCCCGTGTTGATTCTTTCCTCAGAGCCTGCCGTGAAAATCATGCGTATCGCTGTCTAGGAATGGCAACCATTTACTTTAACAAAACTGGAGGAAGTATTCACGCGTGATCTCTGGCACGGCTTGAGCTTTGAAATTATATGTTATTTCATCCAGGAAAACGCTTGGTCCACGCTTTGGAAACTGGTGGATCTTAATCCGATTTGGGGTTCATGAAGCGTCTTTTTAATATAATGACAGACTACGCTCCGCCGACTGACCAAAGCATGGAACTCTACAAAGTGGTGATGGAGCGTTGTTCAGTGGAGTCTCCTAATAACCTCTATGACAACTTAAGAAGCCTCATGTTGAGTGTACATTGCTACCGCCCAAAACTTGAATGTTTTTTGTTTTCAAGCGCAGAAGCTGTCAGATGGGAAGTGGCCAATGCTTTTAAGCGGGAAGATTTACTTTATGCAGTAGTCCAATATATTGTTTACATAAGGTCAAGATTTCGTCTTTATGTGGCACAAAGGGCGGGTGTCTTTTTATTGGCATTTCCCAATGACCTTGGGGGTAACTCGCCATACGACACGCTCATGGGAACGGCAGTCAAACACCTCAAGTATGACGTGGTCGAGTTTCTCTATCGGGCCGGATTAACCACCAAGACGGAACTTTACAGGCTCAGGTCAATGGTGCCTGACAGGCACCCTCAGGAAAGCCCCAAGATCAGAGAATTCCTGTCCCGTAAAGCGTCACGACCGCATTCTTTGCAGAAACTAGCTTTGCGAGAGGTTTCAAAGCATCTAGGGTGGGGTTACGTCAGGGAGGGAAATATTGATGGCTTGCCCATCCCCCAGGTTTTTAAAGACAAATTGAAATACATCAAACCAGTACTTGGGGAGTCCAGTAGTAATGCGTTCCTAGTATAAAAGAGTCTAGTAGTAATGCTACTGACAGACAATACGTGATGTGTGTGTTACAAGAACTCGTTGAGTGGTAATAGATTATTTATTCTCCGCAAGAAAACAGTCCTATATTCACGAACTCCTCCCCAGATTTGTTCCCCCTTCCCCCCACAATTGCTTTTAAAGTTTGAGCCGGGTGCCCAAAGTAGAAAGGAATCTCCGTGTTTGTACAGGAGAAACCTGGCTTTTAACCCTTACAGGAACATGGCTATTAACCCCAAGTGGATAGAGATTATTAACTGCGTCACATAGGGACGATACCCCTTTCTTCTTCCACGACGTTCCAGAAGCCGACGTCTACTCCTTCCTCAGCGCCTGCCGTCAGCTTGGTGCGCCTAAATGTCTTGTAAAGGCAACTATTTTTTTTAACAAACTGGATGAAGTATTCACGTGTAATCTGTGGGACGGTATCACGTATCAAATTGCAATGTATTTTACTCAACAAAACATGTGGTTCACGCTGCAGAAACTGCTAAGATATGCTCCTCAACACGGTCCGCATAAGTTCATACTGGACTTGTTGGGCATAATGACACACCGCGGTACGCCGATTTATGAAAGCATGCACGTCTATGAAATGTTGTTGGACCGTTACTCAACCCAGGTGGTCAAGGTAGTCTTCAGCGTCAGTTTTGAAAACTCAAAAAACCTTGAATGCTTTCTGTTTTCAAGCACAGAAGGCATCAGACGAGAAGTTGGAAAAGCTTTCAACCGGAGACCATATCTTTATGAGGCGGTTGACAGAATGGTCAGAAAAAGGTTATATTTACCGTACGTAAACCATAAAGAGAGGAGAAACGTTCTTTACACGCTTCAGAAGGCGGGCGCCTTTTTGGTATTTCCCATTCATGAGTGGTACCCAGAATTCAACACGGTCATGGCAACGGCAGTCAAACATCTCCAGTATGATGTGGTAGAATTTCTCTATAGGGCCGGAGCAACCACCAAAAGCGAACTTTATAGACTGAGTAAAGATCCCCCACCGATGATCAGCGTTAGCTATTATCCCCAGGAAAAGCTCGTGGATATGAGAAAACAAATCATAGAGTATCTGTCCCGTAAAGCCTCGCGACCGCATTCCTTGCAGAAACTAGCTCTACGAGAGGCATCCAAGCATCTAGGGTGGGGTTACGTCAGGGAGGCGAATATTAACCGGTTGCCCATTCCTACCATTATCAAAGACAAATTCAGGTACATCAAACCAGTACTGGGGGTTTGCATGTTCCCCCACATCACGCCGGTACAATCCCCAGCATTAACTCATTTGTTCTTTCTCCTCTTTTGTAAATAAATGTTAACACCAAGGAGAACGAGTCCTATGCATTGTAAGATCAGAAGGATTATTGTCAGGTGTTCACCACCATGACTCAGTTCCTCACAGTGTTTGTTATTTCTCCCCATATTGGCGTTACTGTTATTTTTTTCCCAACTGGTGTGAGAATAGAGTTGTTGTTGAGGTGGTAAATAATAATAAGACAGGTTGTTGAGGTGGTAAATAATAATAAGACAGGGATTCCACGGCTTTTTCGGATCGCGGGGGGATAACCGAACCTTGTAGACCCCTTTGTCCCTCAGCACGGAGGTGGGCACTTTAGCCACGAGCTGGTCGGTTAATGGACTGCTCAGAGAGAAGCCGAACTTCGAAGAACAATCTGGTTTTTCTGCCTCCTCTGTAGGCCAGTGACACTCAAACACAATATTATTGTCGACGTTGGCAACGATGACGCTGTGTCGCGTGTTCTTCACGTTCACTGAGAGGGGACATCTCACGACAGCTTCGCCTCGTCCAGCGTCACTTTCGTCACTTTAGTTCCAATATACAGGTCCAAAGCGTAAGTAGGCCAACCGAGCACCACGACCAACGTCAGCAGCGTTCTCCAAATCATAATTAAAGACGTTGGAGACTCTGGAGATCTTAAAGTCTAGATTGGAGACTCTGGAGACTAGCAGAGAGACGTTGGTAGTTAGTTTTTTTTCCTTTCCTGTTTATATATAGGTTCGGGTTTTTTTCTTCTAATCTTCTTTCCCCCCCCCCCCCTTTTTTTTATGATTGCTATAAAAGGTGGGCTGGGGAAGAATAGTGACCAAATGCCATCTCTGTCAACCTCGGGTGATGTCAGTGGAGGAAGGACTAGCGCACAGCCAAACACACTCACAGCTTGCTTACAATCTCATTCATATATCATGCTTTCGTCACATTCAAACCACTAGTAAAGTCTATAACTTTACTACACATGATCATAGAACGAAACATCAATACATATGGAATCAAATGAAATAAACATTATCTCTTTCCTGAACTTCACAAAATCATTTATCTAAAACATCATTAACTAACCCGGGTATAAATAGAGTTCTACTTTACCTGGCCAGGTGATCTTAACTATTCACGAATCACTGTCTTTTTCTTTTCCTTTTTTTTTCTTTTTACTGTCACTTTCACAACACGACACACTGCTGGCACCGGTACTGGTCTGCTGCCGCCTGGTCAGGTGAGATGTTGGCACTGGCGTTGGTCTGTCGATGAAAGTGGCGCTGGCCGAGTATGAGGTCGAACCCCAGTGAAGATAGAACAGTGACTATCAACATCGATCTGTTCTCCTTTCTTTCTCCTGCATTAACGCATTGCACTCTCTCTCTCTCTCTTCTAGTCTGCTCTTATCAGATGGACATGGTTGCTTTTCTTTTCCTTTTTCTTTTCTTTCTTTTCTTCTTCATTAATTAGCAACTCTCCTCTCTCCACATCTCTCTCAGTCCTTCCTCTGCAGACTATCTCATGCTAATTCTCAACTTGGTCTCTTCTCTCCTCCCCTCATCTCTCTCTCTCTCTCCTCAGAGATTACACTCCGACCTCTCCTCTCTCTCTCTCTGTTCGTTCTTCCCCTCGTTCTCTCCCTCTCACATCCTTCTTATGGTGTTCCGATCTCTCAACAAGGGCGAGTACCATTGGTCAGTATTTTTACCCCTGACACCCCGAAGTTAGCTCCCTCTAATTCCATTGGATATTCAAATCATGACAGTCACGCCGACACGCTTACTCTCTGTGGTGGTCAATTGGTCATCTAATTGATTAGCTAGATTTCACCCCCACCAACACTACCTTCCCCCCTTTCCTACTTAACTGGTGCCGTGTGGCCTAAGTCGTGGACACTGGTCAATCTAAATTGGCCAGCTGAGTCTGGGTAGGCACCACGACGTCCGACTAACAATGACGCTGGTTCCACAAAGTGGCTAGATGAGTCTGAGCCGGGCTCTACGACTCGTCTCGCTAGACACCGAGGCGTCGGTCAAAACGGCTTAGTCAGTCTGGGTGGGTCGGACCGTCTCTGTGAAGGATGAGGATTAGCCTCCCCCTCTGCTTATTGCCTGGATCCGAACCATGGGGCCGTCCGCCTGACGCCCAGAATATTTGCGTTAGGGCTTAAGTCCGACTGGGCTGGTGGCGATTGACCACGAATTTGGTTGAGTTGAATTTTGACCGTGACAATTTCCCCTTGCAAAAGACTATGCTCCGCATTGTCTCAAAACAACGGTACAAAAAAGACAACAACCGAATTTGCTGACCCACAGCTACACGTGCAAAGTTTGAAAAATACTTTACAACAACCGGTTTACAAATTATAAAATATATCAATTAGTGGATATCACTCAATGAGTTATCATTGACGTGCGCTCTTGCGTTATTTCAATTCATTTTATAACGACCTCTGTGCGCACTTATGCAATCCCCTACCTGCGGATTTGCCACATCTTCTCTTCACAATTCTTATGAAAAGCACAATATAATATGATCACGATCCATGACACTTCACTGAGGAATCTCCATCCTCACTCATTGCAAATAATGCATCACTACACAAGCGACTGTATGCTCCAAGCATAACTACATTTACATGAACAAGTCTCACAAAGAAAATATGAACAAGTCTCACACACAAAAAATTTGAACATAGCCAACTGGGAATGAACCCGTATCCAATCAACATAACTGGAATCAACACATATTATCAACAAAGCACCCCCGGATACGACTGACTTCCCTGGTTGAGCTTGCTAGACTAAGGGGCCTTAAATGTAAAGCTCCGACTTTTCTGTCGCCCTGGGTTTGTACTGCACTGGTCCCTTTTGTAGGGTTTTGCAGTCCCCATTGCCCAACGCAGAACTCTGCTGTTTTTCAACTTTTCCCTCCTGCGGGAAATTTTAAAGGGGTTTGGGTTTGTCTGTCTTATCCGAACTCTTTCCTTTACAAGTATTTGTGGAACTTCTGCCGGCCCCACAAACACCCCTTAAAACCCCTTTTCCCCAACCTCGCGCCCCCCTTTCCCCTTCACACTTTGTAAACCTTCCTGCCCCGTTTATTAAAGGAAACTCGCCCCCCTTAAAGCTCCTGAAAACAAAACCCCAACCTTACCCCACCCCCCTGTTTGCATCTGCCCCGCAAAAAAAAGGGTTTTGGGGTTATCTGGTGGGCTTAAAGGGGTGGGAGGGAAAAACCTAGTTTTTTAAAAAACCACCGTTTCCCATTTCTTGTCTGCAGGGGTCTGACCTTTCAAACCCACTGCGGGTTTTCCCCTGCCTTGCCCAAATCACTGAGAGGACTCGTGATTGCTGCGAAATTTGGAACAAACCCCCTATAAAACCCCGAAAAAAACCTAGCAGACTCCGGGACTTTTTTGGTTTTGGTCTTTTGGTTCTTCCCAACTAATTTTTAAAACCCCCATCTTTCCCCCCCCCTCCTTTTCCCCCTTTCTGGCTTTTTTGTGTGGGCCTCCGCAAAAAAAAACCGGGGGAAAATCCAGGCTTAAAAACCCCAAAACCTGGACTTTTTTTGGGTTTCTGGCTGTGAGATTTGGTTGTCCCCAACCTCCCCCAAAAACTGCTCCTAGCTCCCTCATTGCTCCTCCCATGTCTGGGAAATGTATCAAAATTTGTCATCCATGAAATTCACAACCCCTTCCCAACCCCGTAAATTTAGCCCCTTTCATCTTTCGAGAGAAGCTGCGGGTTTGGGGTTTGACCACCCCAAAAAGGGAGTACTCGCCGGGTTTATACCCCCATGGAGTGGAAAAAATTGCTGTGACTTCCTTTGAGTCCTCATCAAGGCTATTTGCCATTTCCCTTGCTCAGATCGTCCGGGTTTAAAAATACCGGGCCCTTTGTTGTGGCGATCTAAAGCAAAAGGGGTTTTTTCCCCTTTTGGGTTTGACCTCTGCATCGCCCCTTGGGCCCATGTTCAGACGTTAAGTCGACAAGAATCGATGTCACCTGATTTTTCCCCCACTAAGACGACGGGATGCACTTTTATGTGATTTGGACTGGTTTCAACCCCCCCAAAGGTTTCCAAACATCTTTTCTACCTCCTCCTCGTAACTTGTTTGGTGGCTTATGGGATCGGGTTAGGTTTCACATGTAGGGTTTCTGTGATTAAAACCCCCCTTTACATGTCTCAGATTTTGTCCTGCCGGGGTTTATCATTTCAGGGAGCCCTATACTTTTTTGGAGCCCCTAATTTCCCTCTGTCCCCTACTGTCAAAGCCCTTCATACAGTGAAAATCCCTGTTTGACCCCTTCTCCGGGAAAAAATCAGGCAAAAAAAAATTTTCCCCTTCTTCTGCGGGGGTTCCTTACCTCCATCAATAAATTGTTTGTGGGCCTATTTTGTAAAGTTCCCGGGGAATATTTTGCGGTTTAGAAATTTTTGGCATGGAAAATTTTTTGGTTTTCCCCATTCACATCGATTCGGTGGGTCCTGATCTCCCTTTTCAATAAAGGGTTTAAAATGGTTTTTTCCCAAGGCTCCCCGCTTGTTGTGATCCGGGGGAAGCATTAACAGGCCCTTGATCCCCCAACCTTGAGAATTGCTTCCTACCTTTGTCATATGCTTCTTCTGGACGCCCCTAGCCTCTGCAGACTCTCCTTGGGGCCCTTACATGTCTCCTCGAGTTTATTGCGAAAGGTCCACCCTACTGATAGGGGGTTTTTTAAACTCTTTGACTCCTGTTCTCCGGACCACAGGGTTTTGAGAATGCACACGGTCCCCCAACTTTTCCGCCCTTACAGCAGCTCAAAAGGCCCCCAAAAAACCTGTGGTTTCTGAGGGGGTTCCCCGTAGGCGAACAGTGCCCCTGGGTGGTAGCGGTTTTCCCAAACTGCTGGCCTTTTTTCCCCCACAAAAGCTTCTTTAAGATTTCCCTTCAGACCCCCGTTTTAATTTTTTCCAACCCAAACCAAAGGGTTGTGGATGGGATGGGGTAGTGGCAGCTGTGTGATCCCTAGCAGCCTGTTTTACCCCCCTTTATCACGCCTGAGGTGAAAATGGACCCCCTGGGCACTGAAAAATTTGTGTGGCACAAACCCCCGCGAGAGAAGGGTTTTCTTTCCAAACCCTTTACAGGCCTGTTGCTATCTAAAGCCCTTTTAATGCAAACCCCTTTTGGGTATCTGGTCGCGTAAAACCCCCAGCGTCAAACATACCTGTGCCCCAACCCTTTTTGGGAAAAGGGGCGCGATTGGGCCAATCGATCAAAAAAGCCCCCCTCCTGAATGGGTTTTTGTCAAAATTTAAAAGGGGGTTTTTTAAGGGCCCCCCTTTTCCCCTTCACCCCTCTTTGGTGACCTTGACACACTAAAATGAAAATGCAGAAAAGCTTGATGCTGCCAAATTTCTCCTTTGGGCCCTGAAAGTTTTCAAAGATTCGGTCAGCCCGTTTTGCTGGTGCCGGGGGATGGGCCCCCCATGAGCGACTCGTGACCCCCCTGACATGACCGTGGGACGATAAACCCGCTGGGTACCTCTAACTGGGGGTCACCTTACCTGTCTTTCCCCTTTTGGGGAACACTCGGTCAAAAAAAAAAGCCCCCCCCTTTACAAGGAAAAATTTTGCTCACCTCCCTAACCCCTGTTTCTCTCCACCCCTTTTCCAATCCCAAGACTTTACGAGCGAAGGGTCTTGTTCCTGCGCTGCCCCAAACTCATCAGGCGACACTCTATGCCCCACTTCCTTCCGGAAAAACTAAAAGGTTTTAAAACCTTTTTTCCCCCTTCTTGCTCCCTGTCTGAAAACCCCTTTCCCCCGTAGCAGTCAACAATCAGGATCCCTGGATCCCCTTTCACCTTTGGGAATATTTTTCCCATGATTTAAATCTGAAAAGGGGTTTTTTCCATTTACCAAACCGAGGCCCAAATCGCCTGAGAAGTAAAGGGGGACGTACTTCTATCTTAGCAACTGGGGGGGAAAAAAACCCCCACATGCCAAACGATTAGAGTTCAGGTTGGATTTTGCCCTTTTCAAATCCCTTTTTCGCCAGGTTGTTGTACTCCCCGCATTTAAAAACCAGTGTCTCGTAACCCTTTACCCTTGGGCCAATCCACCCCTTTTTCCCCTGGTAAAAGAAAACCCCTCAGCCTGTGCCCTCCCTCCCCTGACACTGCCCGCTGTCCAGTGTAGCCATAGGTGCCCCTCCCCTCTTCAGATTTAATTTTCCCCCTTTTGGGTTTCCCCTGCAGGTCGTTTCCCCTTTTACGGGCCCCTTTTCCACCTCTTGCAAGGGCTGCCTTTTTGGAACCTCATGCGGGCCCCAAACCCTAGCCCCATGTCCCTTTTGTGACAAATGAAAAACCCCAAAGTCCTTTGCCCTTCCTTTTTGCCCACCAGGGTTTTCAGACTTTGCAGAAAATCCCTGGGCTCCTTGCACTCTTTCACCTGTGCCTAGACCTGTTTTCCCCCTGCCCTTCGTGCCCAAAAAGTGCCCCCTAAACCCTCTGCGAACTTCAACAACTCTTGCTGTCTCTGGCTGTCTCCTTTCAAATTTTAAAGGGTTTAAATCAGGGCCCCCAAACCCGACAAAAATCTGTTTTTT
>JAFLJL010002682.1:0-21986 GCA_018398815.1 Conus ventricosus
TTTTTAAATTTAAATGCTCAGGTTCCTGACAGCGAAACCGCTACCAACACACTGACAAAAATGACAGAGAACAAGTGTAAAAAGTGTCAGGTACCGACGAAAAAAACCGCTATACACCACTGCCCAAAATGACGAACAATGTACAAAGTGTCATACCCTGACAGCAGAAACCGAAAAAAACACATGACAACAATGACAGAGAACAAGTGTACATAAGTGCTCAGGTATCCTGACAGCAGAAACCGCTATACACCACACTGACAACAATGACAGAGAACAAGTGTACATAAGTGCTCAGGTATCCTGACAGCAGAAACCACTACACAACACACTGACAACAATGACAGAACAAGTGTACATAAGTGCTCGGGTATCCTGACAGCAGAAACCGCTACACAACACACTGACAACAATGACAGAACAAGTGTACATAAGTGCTCGGGTATCCTGACAGCAGAAACCACTACACACCACACTGACAACATGACAGAGAACAAGTGTACATGAATACCTGTTCCAGAAGCAGAGTCTTCTGTCCAAGCTTGGCCAAGCTGTAGGCCGACGCACTGCCCTCCACACCAGCTCCAATCACAATGACATCGTACACCTCTGAAGTCATTCTTGTCCACGCCCCAAATCTACTGACAACGCATGAATGCACGGACTACTTATGGACAGTTCTTCAGATCTACACACAGTTGTGTGTGTGTGTGTGTGTGTGTGTGTGTGTGTGTTGTGTGTGTGTGTGTGTGTGTGTGTGTGTGTATGTGTGTGTGTGTGTACGCGTGCATGCACATGTTTACATGTGTGCATGTATGTGTGCACGCACGCACACGTACGTGTATGCGCACACCCCCACAATTCTCATGCAACACTCCATGTACTTTTTAAACAAAACACTGATATTTATTACTATCTTTGTTTATCTCTCATGTATGAGCCATGCAGCCTAAGACCCAGTGAGTGCATGGTCACCTGTTTAACACAATTCTCAGTGTGGATTTCAGACCACCTCTGCCACTGTTTGTCTAAATGGGACAGTGACCTTGCTGTCATGCAAATGTATAATTTGTGTGAGAGAGTGAGTCTGTGTGTCTGTGCATGTACTTGAGGATGACTGGCTTTTGTGTGCGTGGGTGCGTGCATGCATGCGTGCGTGCATGCATGTGTGTGTTTGTAGTGTGTGCTTCACTGCTTGCAAGCATGCATGCAAATTATTCTAACAGAAAGTGGGTCACAAGTTCAAAGCTGACACAGAACTTAACTTAACTCCCTGATGAGTCCGATCCAGCGGACGAAAGGCCTAGGAGCAGGCAATACAAATAAATGTGCCTCTGAGAGGGATTACGATGGTTTCCCTCAGGCAGCTAGTGAAGGGCTTCTTATAGTTATTAATATTTCCCGTTATTTTCTTCATCATCAATTACTTTTTTTGTTTTTGTTTGAAGTTTAAATCTTTGCCAAGTCATTACTATAACGACTGAAGAATTGTTAACCTGCACTTGTTTTCCCCCACTATTTAATTGTTCAGCATTCTATTGTTAGGTCAATCAGTGGGAGATTGCATCTCTTAGGAGATCCAAGTAAAGGTTGTTCTGTACAGTTCTTAGCCACTCACAATGCTTGGGTTATTGAACAGCAGAGCTGACACTCAGCCTGTTCCATATCTTTTGATCTCCCTTGCATCCTTGGATGGATCCTCAAGTATAGGCTCAAAGATTGTCCCCTACATTTTATACTGTTTGAATAATGCTTTTAGTTTTTCAGCAACTTTTTCCCTCTCCACACTTTTGTTTTGTTCCAATTTGACTACCCTTCACTGGCTGCTTTGGGGGTGCTGTTGGATTCTTTTTTGAACCCTTGGTGGTGAGAACACCACAGAATTATGGACTGTGGCGTGTCTCTATTTGACACCAAGAGCACAGACACAATCAGCCGTGTCTCCCTGATGAGTCCGATCCAGCGGACGAAAGGCCTAGGAGCAGGCAATTACAAATAAATGTGCCTCTGAGAGGGATTACGAGGGTTTCCCCTCAGGCAGCTAGTGAAGGGCTTCTTATAGTTATAATATATTCCCCGTTATTTTCTTCATCATCAATTACTTTTTTTGTTTTTTGTTTGAAGTTTAAATCTTTGCCAAGTCATTACTATAACGACTGAAGAATTGTTAACCTGCTCTTGTTTTCCCCCACTATTTAATTGTTCGCATTCTATGTTAGGTCAATCAGTGGGAGATTGCATCTCTTAGGAGATCCAAGTAAAGGTTGTTCTGTACAGTTCTTAGCCACTCACAATGCTTGGGGTTTATGAACAGCAGAGCTGACCACTCAGCCTGTTCCATATCTTTTGATCTCCTTGCATCCTTGGATGGATCCTCAAGTATAGGCTCAAAGATTGTCCCCTACATTTTATACTGTTTGAATAATGCTTTTAGTTTTTCAGCAACTTTTTCCCTCTCCACACTTTTGTTTTGTTCCAATTTGACTACCCTTCACTGGCTGCTTTGGGGGTGCTGTTGGTTCTTTTTGAACCCTTGGTGGTGAGAACACCCAGAATTATGGACTGTGGCGTGTCTCTATTTGACACCAAGAGCACAGACACAATCAGCCGTGTCTCCCTGATGAGTCCGATCCAGCGGACGAAAGGCCTAGGAGCAGGCAATACAAATAAATGTGCCTCTGAGAGGGATTACGATGGTTCCCTCAGGCAGCTAGTGAAGGGCTTCTTATAGTTATAATATATTCCCCGTTATTTTCTCATCATCAATTACTTTTTTTGTTTTTTGTTTGAAGTTTAAATCTTGCCAAGTCATTACTATAACGATGAAGAATTGTTAACCTGCACTTGTTTTCCCCCACTATTTAATTGTTCAGCATTCTATTGTTAGGTCAATCAGTGGGAGATTGCATCTCTTAGGAGATCCAAGTAAAGGTTGTTCTGTACAGTTCTTAGCCACTCACAATGCTTGGGTTATTGAACAGCAGAGCTGACCACTCAGCCTGTTCCATATCTTTTGATCTCCCTTGCATCTTGGATGGATCCTCAAGTATAGGCTCAAAGATTGTCCCCTACATTTTATACTGTTTGAATAATGCTTTTAGTTTTTCAGCAACTTTTTCCCTCTCCACACTTTTGTTTTGTTCCAATTTGACTACCCTTCACTGGCTGCTTTGGGGTGCTGTTGGATTCTTTTTTGAACCCTTGGTGGTGAGAACCACAGAATTATGGACTGTGGCGTGTCTCTATTTGACACCAAGAGCACAGACACAATCAGCCGTGTCTCCCTGATGAGTCCGATCCAGCGGACGAAAGGCCTAGGAGCAGGCAATACAAATAAATGTGCCTCTGAGAGGGATTACGATGGTTCCCTCAGGCAGCTAGTGAAGGGCTTCTTATAGTTATAATATATTCCCCGTTATTTTTCTTCATCATCAATTACTTTTTTTGTTTGAAGTTTAAATCTTTGCCAAGTCATTACTATAACGACTGAAGAATTGTTAACCTGCACTTGTTTTCCCCCACTATTTAATTGTACAGAACTTAACAGTGTGAGATGCATGCTCTTTCTAAAGTAGAACACAGATTCATGTCAAACAACAGATGATGTAAAGTTCAAAAAGTCAAGTACAGCCACCAGCAAGACACAACAGCCTTCTTCACATTTAACATTTGCAGAGATTGTGAAGTTGTCCCATATCACATCACACACAGACTCGTGAACACACACACACCCAACACACATACAACTCAATTTTGGTCATACTCATAGCCAAGCCAACCATGAGGGGCCATATCAGGATCATCTTGTCAAAGTCAATTCCATTCAAAGATAATTAAAAAAAAAAAAAAAAAAAAAAAAGCAAGTCTTTTCTATAACAGAATTTTTTCTAAAACATTCCAAAATTGCTTTAAAAATCTTTCTTCCATAAACTCTTAAATCAATTGGGACACACACACACACACACACACACACACACACACACACACAGAGAATACATGAAATAAATTGCTTATTGAACTTGGCAAGCTACACATCCATGTACAAAGGGGCACAGGTTAAAGGGAAAATGTGTCATGAACGCTGTGACTACAATACAAAAAGAGAGAGAGAGAGCGAGAGAGGAGAGAGAGAGAGAGAGAGAGAGAGAGAGAGAATGAACGAACGAACACTATTTTATTTTACCAGGGTAATGAGATAAGCAATACAAATGCTTTTTCCCACCCAACCCGGGGTAAAAGGAAAGAAACAAATTAAAGATCAAATTAAAGAGAGACAGACAGACAGACAGACAGACAAGAGGACAGGCAGACAGACAGACAGAGACAGAGACAAGGAGGGAGATCTTTACCCCTCAAATGCTCCAGAAAACAATGACCCTCACCAAAAATTTAAAATCATACCTAAAACAAGCTGTGCTGACTTCAAATACCCCCTTACCTGCCACACCCCAATACATGTACGCAGTTCGAGATCTTCAATCCAGGTCAACCTGTCCAGGTCAAGGTGATTCACCCAGCAACAAACACCATTGCGACCCAGCATACTCTTGGCTACTAATATACTATCTTATCTTCGTTGCAGCAGGATGTCTCACACTGCAAATGTACACTGTCAACTTTCAATCCATCCGTTGTTTTGTTCCCCCCCCCCCCCCCCCCCCCCCCCCCCAAGGGAGTGTGAAAAACACACACAAGTAAACAAATCCGTTGTAAAATGCCTGGGATTTCATGGGAGATTCTTTAGCTGTACCTCTTGCTCTTATAAGAGTCTCATTTCAAACCTGTGAGTGGGACACTGTTCAGACAAATAGGATTTTTTTTTCCTTGTTTATGTTCTAAAATATTAATCAAACGAAAATTAATTATTTTTTCAATTTAAAAAAGTTGCCCTATGCAGTGTGTGTGTGTGTGTGTGCGTGCGCATTTGCATGTGAATGAGCATATGTGCGTCTGTATGTATGTGAGTATGCATCTCTACATAATTATGTCTGTGTGCATGTGAATGTAAATCAGTGTTAGTTTGTGTGTGCATGCATGCCCGTAAATATGAGCATGCACTTGTTTGTGTGCATTAATTTGCATGTATGTGCATCATTGCATATGCTTCTGCATGTGTGTGTGCATGTGCGTGTGCATGTGCTTGTGTGCGTGTGTGTGTGTGTGTTTGTGTGTGTGTGTATGTATGTGCATGTGTGTGCATGTGTGTGAGCGTGTTTGTGACTTTTCCAGGTTATTAACTGTCAAAGCTCAATCAAGTAAAAATTATCTGTTTTTGTCTTTGAACTGACATTTTTGTTACTGAAGAATTTCTTGACATGCTTTGTTTATGTTACTTAATATCAGCATAACCAATAAACTGGTTTCCATCAGTCAATAAATGTGTGTCTGTGTGCACGTGTGCGTGCATGGGGTGTTTCTGTCAGTCTGTCTGTGTTTGTGTGTATGTTGTGTGTGTGTGTATGCATACATGTATGTGTGTGTGTGTGTTTTGTGTGTGTGTGTGTGTGTGTGTGTGTGTATGCATACATGTATGTGTGTGTGTGTGTGTGTGTGTGTGTGTGTGTGTGTGTGTGTGTGTGTGTGTGAGAGAGAGAGAAAGAATGGTTCGGGGTGGTAAGGGCAGTCAGTCAGATGACTCACAGTGATGCTGATGTCAAAATTCTGGATGAAAATTATTCAGACATAGAAGTCTCTCAGCATTTGGGATTTCCCAGTTTCTTTAACCTTTCAGTCCTGGCGTAGTGACTGGCTGAATGAATTCTGTAACCCTTCCAGCCTTGCATGGTAAGGCTGTTCAGTCAGAAAATTGGGCTGATCTACTCAAATGCCAATACTCTTGATCAGCATTTATTATTGGCAAACACATATACTCGTGTTTTTTTTTTCTATATCAAATTTTCATAGTGTCTGAATTATCTGGCAATACATGGTTCCTTGCTAATTAGGGTCAAACAAATCCCTCATTACATCATCAGTTCTTCTTACTCTAGCAGGTTGTATGATTAAATTTGTGATAAAGTGCAAATAAAATATTTGACTGTGTCGTAATCTATTTTTTCTGCAACTGTGTAAATTTACATCACTTTTTTTATTTACATTTGAAATTATTTGCAAATATTGTACAAGTATTCAAACTTTGCTGAATAAAAGTAGCCCAAGATACAAGAAGAAAAAACCTGTCATACTGTTTATGTTCTGAATAGGGGATAAATGTGCTAGACTTGACCAGATTTTATACCTGATCTCTGATCGGGTGCAGGCAGCCATACGACCAGAAGTTGGGTGCCAGAAAGAGTCAAGAACCCAGTCCCAATGACACCCCACTTGCCTGTCTGCCTTACTGGTGCAGAGATCACACCAGTTCTTACTCTTCTCTTAAACAGGTGCCTGTCCATCATCAACTTCCCCAAGGGCCTAGCCCTGCTACATGCTGTCCTTCACGAAAGGTGATTGTGAGCAAGCACCGAACCATTGCCCCATATCCCTTCTCTCATCTGTGGGAAGATGCTGGATCATCAGCAGAGACTGCCCACTTTGATAAACATCAGATCCTCACCACGGTCAACAATGCTTTCAAGAATGACAAATTATTTGAACCACAGCTGGTCCTGGCCATCAACAATCTTGCCAGAGAGCTTGGCTGAGGCAGCAAACTACCACCACATCTCAACTTTGCCAAAGACTTTGTCGAGCTTCCCCTGGAATTATCTCACTTTGAGGTTTGTGATTAAGTGAATAAGAAGTTTCCTCCAGAATAGGATCCAAGAAGTTTACCAAGGTCTTTGCTCACAGTTTGGCTACTTATATCGGGGGTATCACAAGGCTCTCTTCTTGGCCTATAGATAGATGTCAGTGACTCTACAAGAACATCAAAGCTCAGGTCCGCCTGTTGCTGATAATACCACCTCTACCAGTACATCAGCAGAGTTTCCAACTCACTCACCTTACAAGAAGATCTGAACAAACTATAGGAGTGGGACTCTACATCATTAATGAGCTTCTCTGTTGATAAATGCCACATCCTCACCACCTTAAAGAGGAAATCAGCCATTAACAACTTTATCTTTTTCCAGAGTTACTAGCGCTAAGTATATGAAAACCGAACTGACTGAATTATAGTTTTTTATACTGGTGTTCGCACATCCATACCACAAATGTGAAGGCAAACAAGATCTCAGCCTTCCTCAAAAGAAATAAACATTGATGCTCTACCTGACTTCATAACAACTGCTACAAGGATCTTGTTCTACTAGTTATTGAACATGCCAACACAGTCTGGGACCCCCACCTTCAATACCTCATCAACAGTGGAGCTTGTCTGAGACATGTTGCCAGGGGCACAACACAGGACACCACCATAAGCACCTCTGAGGTCATCTCCAGACTAAAACCTGAGCCTGTCTTGGGCTGCAGGACAACAGCAAAGGCCATGCTGATGTACAAGATCTGGAACAGCTTTGTCAGCCTGCCACCCTGGACGTACACTGCAGCCTAACCTTTGCCTTATCAGAGGACAGCCTGAGAAACTGCTTACCCCACATTCCTATTCCAAAACCTACATACATTCATTCTTCCCTTCTGCCATGTTTAGAAATGGAATGTCTTCATTCCTTAGCCTTCTGCAGACTATCCCACTCACCTATTCCAACATCTACAGACATTCATTCTTCCCTTTTGCCATCCGTGTTCAGAAATGGAATGTCTGAAGTCCGTAGCCTTCTTTGCTGACTACCCAGCATCCATCTCATTTTTTTTCGAGTCAACTCTCCAGCTTCATGTGGAGTAACTGTCCAGCCCAGGCTGATCAAACGTCACAGAGACTTAGCAGAATGCGTTGATTCATGGTCACACATAGTGTGTGCATGTGTATGCGTGCGTGCGTGTGTGTGTGTGTGTGTGTGTGTGTTGTGTGTGTGTTTGTGTGTGTGTGTGACACACACAAAACACACACACAGAGAAAGAGGAGGGAGAGAGAGAGAGAGAGAGAAAGAGAGAAAAGAGAGGCTCTATAACTAAAAGTGCAGTGCCGTTGCATAAAGATCACTGAATGACACGTTTGACGTTACGTATTGACTGAATTTTTGATGGTCGAAATAAAAACTGGGCTTGCTATAGACCTGACCAATAAACGAGTACACTAAGAAGGAGCATTTAAAGCCGTGAGGCTATGATGAAATAAATCATCGCCCCTAAACCTGAACCTGAGCGAGCAAAATTGTCGGTCATGTGTTCTTTCTCAAGGGGACAGTCAAAAATGATAGAAAATGTACAAAGGCGAGCTACTAAAATCCTGAAAGAATGTAGTAATTTAAACTATAATTTTTTTTATAAAGAAAGATTACACTATCTCCAATTACACTCACTGAAAGGAAGGAGGATCAGAGGAGACCTGATCCAATTTTTTAAAAATATTCCATAATTATGATGATGTCAATGTGCATGCGCTTTTCAAATTCTCAGAAGTGGATTGCACAAGAAATAATGAAGGCAAGATTTTTATTAGACATTGTCATACTAACAAAAAAAAGTCTTGTTTTACTTTCAGAATTGCTAATTATTGGAATGCACTGCCTACTAACAACAAATATGCACCTGATATCAACAGGTAGGTAGGTAGGTAGGTAGGAGCTATTATAGCCTCGCGGCTTTCATGTGCTCCATCAATTGAGATGACAGTACTTTTCCCGGTGTTTAGCGCAGCGTGATTACAGTTGCATATAATTTTATATAAATTGGGATGAGAACAATTTCAGTCATCAAAATCATATACTATATCTTTAAAATTTGCATCTACATCAAGGAGGCTCTTAAAACTGTTGATATTGTTAGTTAGTTTGATGTAACTCGGAAGAGAATTCCACCTGCCAACTACTCTATTAGCAAATGAATTTCTCCTCAGGTTAGTGAAAGAATATTGAACAAATAATTTGCCAGTATTGCCTCTTGTGATGTTAGATTTGCTTAACTGGAATAGTGAGTTGAAATCAATGTCATCAACATGGTGGAATATCTTGTAAGTTTGAATCAGGTCACCCCTCACCCTCCCGGCCTTCAGGGATGTTAATCCTAAATATCTAAGTCTTTCACCATAAGGCATATTTTTGCATTCTGGGAGTATTTTGGTCGCTCTTCTTTGAACCTTTTCTATTGATGAGGATTGTCTTTTAAGTAAAGGGTACCAGATGACATTACCGTATTCCACATGTGGTCGGATGAGTGATTTGTATAGCTTTATAACATATCTTTATCAATGAACGAGAAGATCGTCTTATCAACCCAATCATTTGGTTAGCTTTACTAATAGCTTTCTGTATGTGAGGGTCAAAGC
This sequence comes from Conus ventricosus, assembly GCA_018398815.1. Taxonomy (NCBI): domain Eukaryota; kingdom Metazoa; phylum Mollusca; class Gastropoda; order Neogastropoda; family Conidae; genus Conus; species Conus ventricosus. Next base: position 9,329 of record JAFLJL010002682.1, read on the forward strand.
TAAGATCACAGTCAAATGTACTCCAAGGTCCTTTTCCTCTACACATTTTGAATCTTTTGATTTGAATCACCCATTTTCATTATGTAATCATTTTGAGGGTTCTTCTTACCAATGTGCAGCACTTTACATTTTTGAACATTGAAATACAGGTTCCATTTGTGAGACCAATCCTGCACATTGTTAAGGTCCCTTTAAATGACAGAGTGATTGCTTGAATCCCCGTAAATCTTTGTATCATCGGCAAAAATCTTACATGTATTTGTTATGACATCCGGTAAGTCGTTTATGAATATTGTAAAAAGGACCGGGCCCAAGATGCTCCCCTATGGAATACCACTCAAAACTGGTTTAAAAAAACTCCTAGATGAAGACCCTAAATTGAAAGATGTTTTCTTTTGTGTGGATTGAATATAATGTTATTTATAAGATGACAGGCATGCAACCAGACCGAACTTAAATTAAAAAAAATAATGAGGGGACGCAAACAGGCCTTAAGGCCTAAGGATAAAAAAGCCGGTCCCTATTACTACTACCACTTTCTTGCCTTATGTCTGCGGATTCTCCAAACTGAATTGAGAAAGTATGTCATATCCATAACAACACGCAAAATCAGTTTGTGTTTACTTTCTAGCTCATATTGCTGCACCCTTTGAGGTCGCAATTCTGTTCTTGCACCAAGCGCCATTGTACTGTCGGACAGTGACCTCCCTTGTTTGGACCCCGTCCAAAAAAGAAAGAAAAAAAAAAAAGAAAAAAAAGGAAAAAAGACGGAAAACGCTTCAGTCTGTTAAGCTCACTTCGGCAGTTTTGTTTGCCACGGTCGACGTGCCACGTACTTTGAACAGTTTGTTTTTCACTGAGACGGTTGAAGAAAATGTCAGAAGATGACTTTAAATCCTGTCTCGAAGACTGGGATGATCTGGAAAAAGAATATCTTCAATTGGAGGTTTGTTTATTATTTGTTTAATGATCGTTTTTTGGTTTCACTGGTCGTGATGTTCTCAGTTGATAATACTATAGACATTGTTAGTCTCTGGTTAGCATCTAAACTAATGTTACTATTATCGTGATAGCTAGACAATTAAAAAAAAAAAAAAGGTCAGAATAATCTGTCAGTTGGTCAGTGTGAATAACAGCTGGTCCATAATTTGATTTCTTCTTCTTCCTAAAATACTGGTTCACTCAAAAACGAGTAGGTCACCAGCGCGCATGTTAAAAAGTAAAAAAAATAACATAAAATAGTGCGACTCAGACTGTTGGCCCCTGGAGCAAATTTGGCAACAAGGGGTCGCACTCCTGATTTATTGCAGAGCACCGTGTGTAGCTCGAGTAAAATAATTTTACCTTATCGTCGATTATGATACCATTATAGTATTACCCATGCATTTCTTTGACGTACCTTTTGCTCAGATTATTATATACATGCATGATGGTATCCATCATTTGAATTATACAATTCTGGTTCTGGCTGCATACGTCGCTGAACCAACTTGTTTAATATTGCGACGGAATTGTATGTATGAAGATGTTTTTTTCTTTTGTTTGAATACTTTTAAAAACCTTCTGGATACTAACGCTGAGTTAAATATGTTAAAATTTCAATTTGATTGATAGAATAGATTAAAATATATCCTGAGCATATGCATTCATTAAGCAACCAATGTTTATAAAATAAGATGATTGGGACACAAAAAGCTGTGAGGCTATCAAAGTCCCAAGTGAACTGAACTGAACTGAACTGGAGAGTTGTGAAACTGAATGTGAAAAAGGTTTACCATCTTGGTGCTACTTTATAGCAATGCACCAAAGTAAATGCTACAGCAGGCATCATAAAAGGCTTATTTGAACATTATGTACACTAAAGACATTTAAATATTCACATTTACCTCCATAAGAGAAGATATTAATCAACTGATGGAAAGAACCTCAATGAAAGATCCTGAAACCTTTTTTGTATTTTTTATTTTTTATCAGATCTTCCATGGGGTTGAAAACATGTGTAGCTGATGTTTTCCCAAATTGATCTTAGTTCATGTAAAATATTTGCAGATGATACGAAAATATATGATTCTGTAAGTAACCATCTTAAATTACAAGATGATATTGATAATCTAATTAAGTGGAGTGAAACATGGAATTTATATTTTAATCCAGTTAAATGCAAGGTTATACATTATGGAAAAAAATAATCCGGAGTATACATATACTATGAAATATAATGATGCTGTCTCAGATGTTGACTCCGTTTCAGAAGAAAAAGATCTTGGTGTAATGTTTGTAGCAGTCTGAAATTTGATAAGCACATAAACAGTGTAATGATGAAAGCTAATAAAATGCTCGGCATAATCAGACGGTCTTTTTCATATTTGGATTACTGAAGTTTTTACATTACTATATAAGGCATTAGTTAGACCCCACCTGGAGTATGGAAATGTGATATGGAGCCCTTATTTAAAAAGGCAATCAGCAAGTATTGAGAAAGTACAAAAAAGAGCCACCTTGTTAATTAAGGAGTTCAAATATGTTAGCTATGCAGATAGATTGCGAAGGTTAAATTTACCAGCGTTAAAGTTCCGACGAATAAGGGGAGACTTGATTGAGACTTACAAGCTATTTAAGGCTTGATTGAGACTTACAAGCTATTTAAGGGACTTAACAGTACAAATTTTAACACATTTTTTCAACTAACCTCTAATCAAATTACAAGAAATTCTGGTAACAAAATCCAAATTAAATATTGTCCCACTAATATTAGAAAATTTTCATTACCTGCACACATTAAAAAAAGCAAAAGATAAATTTGAATACTTTTAAAAACCTTCTGGATACTAACGCTGAGTTAAATATGTTAAAATTTCAATTTGATTGATAGAATAGATTAAAATATATCCTGAGCATATGCATGCATTAAGCAACCAATGTTTATGAAATAAGATGATTGGGACACAAAAAGCTGTGAGGCTATCAAAGTCCCAAGTGAACTGAACTGAACTGAACTATAAAATGTAAATCTCTAGTTTGAGCTTGATCAAATCTAAAGAAATGGGAACATGATTTGTAAGTGAAGATTCTTCTTAAAAAGATGTTTTCAGGTGTATTCATATTTGATGGTAAGTTTCTTCTTTTTAAACCTCAGATGTGAATAGTTGACATTATTGACAGGTTTCAGTATTTCATGATTCTGCTGTCTTGTGCAGTCTCAACTGTTTAGAAAAAGATTTGAAAAAAAGACTAGTGCCAGTGTGTAAGACACGCTGATGTCAGATGCATAACCAGCCAGCACACATAAGGCCAGTTTAGCAATATGAGTCAGTTCATATCGTGTCCTATTATTTTTGTTATTCCATAAAGTTACTGTTATGGGGATTCAAATAATCAGGAATCATCAGGATCCTCTGTTTCTGAATCTGATTCTGATCAAGTCGTTTGATATAGTTAATGATCATGTAAGTTGTCTGATATAATTAATGATCATGTTAAGTTGTCTGATGTAATTAATGATCATGTAAGTTGTCTGATATAATTATGATCATGTAAGTTGTCTGATGTAATTGATGATCATGTAAGTTGTCTGATATAATTGATGATCATATAAGTTGTCTGATGTAATTAATGATCATGTAAGTTGTCTGATTTAATTGATGATCGTGTAAGTTGTTTGATATAATTAATGATCATGTAAGTTTTTTGATATAATTAATGATCATGTAAGTTGTCTGATATAATAATTGATGATCATGTAAGTTGTTTGATATAAATTTATGATCGTGTAAGTTGTTTGATATAATTGATGATCATGTAAGTTGTTTGATATAATTGATAATTTCATGATTCAGCTGGTGAAAGTGTATAGCATTGATGATGGACAATAATAATCGGTATCACGCCAAGCACTGCAAAGGTCAACATGAAAACTTGGTCATACAGGTTTTTTATTCATGAACAGTACCATACTCCAGGTGATGCCAGACTGTAGCAGTAGTCTGTGGAAAGGAAGACAGACATTATTGCATAGTGTTGCGCCTTGTCACTGTAACTGTGGTCTTTATATTGTCCAGTGGGTAGATTGCAGTGATGTTGCATAAAGTCTGGTGTGGCAAATCTGATGTGAATGAGTCACCCGGATCTCTTGGGCATCAGAAACTGATCAGGACATATAATTGGTATCAGCCCCGCCAGCTTTAACTATTTAGACACTCTTGGAATGTGGTGAGGACAACAATTAAGGAGGCCTGTCATGCACTAAGGAGTTGAAGACCAGTAGTCTGTATGAGTGAAGCAGACTACAGCTTTAAGAGTGCTTAGGAAAGACTGTGAGTGAAGTAGACTACAGCTTTAGCAATGCTAAACAAGTGGGCTGCTGCTTGTCGACATTAAGCATGTGACACTAGTCCCAGATGATTGCTCCAGATTCAAGTGGAGGTCGAACTGAGTCCAGGAAATTAGTGATTTCCAGGTAATGAGGCAGCCTCTAGGATTACGGTGAAGAAAAGTCCTAAGCTAAAGGTGGCTATTTTGTGACTGCATTGATGGTATTGGACCAGTTTAGGTTTTCTGAGCTTGGATTCCAAAGAAGAGGCTGATGAAGACTGACATTAGTATGATGTGATATAAAGAGGGTGGAGGCAGGATAAGTGCCAGGCTCACATTGTCAGTCAGTGTTCATTTGTGGGATGCACCCTAGGCCATTGACAGATTAGATTTTTAAGAATTAATGAAGTAAATTGGAAGCTGTGAGGTTGTGGGTACAGTGAAAATATTCACACAGTCAAATTTCATTCTATGGTCTTATAAAACTGGTTTCCTTCGTCTGTTTTAATAAACTAAAAGCATATCTTGGTTCAGTGCGTAAACATTTCTTGTGACAGTTTTCACCCCATCCACATCCACTTTCAGCCAGTCACTGTCAACACTGCACACAGTGTATTTGAGTGACACCACAGTCCATTCAGCCAGTCACTGTTAACACTGCACACAGTGCATTTGAGTGACACCACAGTCCATTCAGCCAGTCACTGTCAACACTGCACACAGTGTATTTGAGTGACACCACAGTCCATTCAGCCAGTCACTGTCAACACTGCACATTGTGTATTTGAACTACACCACAATCCATTCAGCCAGTAGTCAACACTGCACACAGTGTATTTGAGTGACACCACAGTCCATTCAGCCAGTCACTGTCAACACTGCACACGTGTATTTGAGTGACAGTGTCCACAGTCCATTCAGCCAGTCACTGTTAACACTGCACACAGTGTATTTGAGTGACACCACAGTCCATTCAGCCAGTCACTGTCAACACTGCACACAGTGTATTTGTGTGACACCACAATCCATTCAGCCAGTAGCCAACACTGCACATTGTGTATTTGAGTGACACCACAATCCATTCAGCCAGTGACTGTCAACACTGCACATTGTGTATTTGAGTGACACCACAATCCATTCAGCCAGTCAAGCACACAGTGTATTTGAGTGACACCACAGTCCATTCAGCCAGTCACTGTCAAACACTGCACACAGTGTATTTGAATGACACCACAGTCCATTCAGCCAGTCACTGTTAACACTGCACATAGTGTATTTGAATGGCACCAGTCCTGAAAATTTCCTTTGGCAGATTAATTGCAAAATAAGGAAACATGCCCTCCTCCTCCACCTACAGCACCGTCACCTCCCACCCCCACCCCCACCCCCACCCCAACCATTCCAAAGAAAAAATGAACTATATTGAGGGTAAGTATGACATCCACGTTGAAAATGTTGATTTTTCAACCTGCTGTGAAGAGGTTGAGTGAGCCAGATGGTGGGGTGGCCAGACGGCTTCAAACAAGCAAACAGTGATAGCGGCAAAGAGCCAGGGATCATGCCAACAGACACATAGAACTTCTAAACCAGTACATACCCACTATTTGAAACTGTACATTTCTTCCTTTTTTAAAATCCAGTTTTGATTTTTTATAATAATTCATTATTGCTGTTGTTTGAGGCATTAGCTGAACATTCAAACTAACACTTCTCACACACTTCAATGACCCCTTTACAACAGACAATGGGTCTTGATTTTTCAGTTTTTCACTGGAACACATATCTCATCAGTCTGTCTACAGCTCCAGGTTCTTCAGTAGGGCATTATAGTCACTGTCAGTGAGGCTGCTGATCACCCTGTCGATAAGAGGCAGTCATCATCAGAAGGACTCACTTAGGAATTGACTGGTCCTGGAGGTCAGTGATCTTGCAGTCATCATCAGAAGGACTCACTCAGGAATTGACTGGTCCTGGAGGTCAGTGATAAGGCAGTCATCATCAGAAGGACTCACTCAGGAATTGACTGGTCCTGGAGGTCAGTGATGAGGCAGTCATCATCAGAAGGACTCACTTAGGAATTGACCGGTCCTGGAGGTCAGTAATGAGGCAGTCATCATCATCAGGACTCGCTTAGGAATTGACTGGTCCTGGAGGTCAATGATGAGGCAGTCATTATCAGAAGGACTCACTTAGGAATTGAGTGGTCCTAAAAATCAGTGATGAGGCAGTCATCATCAGAAGGACTCACTCAGGAATTGACTGGTCATGGAGGTCAGTGATGAGGCAGTCATTATCAGAAGGACTCACTTAGGAATTGACTGGTCCTGGAGGTCAGTGATAAGGCAGTCATCATCGGACTCACTCAGGAATTGACTGGTCCTGGAGGTCAGTGATGAGGCAGTCATTATCAGAAGGACTCACTTAGGAATTGACCGGTCCTGGAGGTCAGTGATGAGGCAGTCATTATCAGGACTCACTTAGGAATTGACCGGTCCTGGAGGTCAGTGATGAGGCAGTCATCATCATCAGGACTCGCTTAGGAATTGACTGGTCCTGGAGGTCAGTGATGAGGCAGTCATTATCAGAAGGACTCACTCAGGAATTGACTGGTCCTGGAGGTCAGTGATGAGGCAGTCATTATCAGAAGGACTCGCTCAGGAATTGACTGGTCCTGGAGGTCAGTGATAAGGCAGTCATCAGAAGGACTCACTCAGGAATTGACTGGTCCTGGAGGTCAGTGATAAGGCAGTCATCATCAGAAGGACTCACTCAGGAATTGACTGGTCCTGGAGGTCAGTGATGAGGCAGTCATTATCAGAAGGACTCACTCAGAATTGACTGGTCCTGGAGGTCAGGGGTGTGGCAGAGTGAAACTGGGCCTCACTCCAGAGTCGATGGACATGGAGAGGATATAGTTCCCTGTTCAGGAGTATGTTCTGAAAGGAAGCAGCTAAGCCAGGAATGGACAAAGCCAGTTTTGTGGGGCATGGCTTCAAAGGCCTTCGAAAATCCAGCAGCGTACAGGATGAAGAGGTTACAGAAATTGAGCAATAGTTTCCTCAACAGCGATGGTCACCATTCTTAAAAGCGCAGGTGACTGTCTCCAAGGTAGTGTTTTGGAAAGCATCCAGTATTGAGGAAAAATTGAAAGTGAGAGTAAAGTTGGGGGCAGTTGAGTCAGCGAGGTTTGGGGATGACATTAAGAATGTTGTTGGGCTGGTAGCTTTACTGGGCTTGAAAGTTGTGCTGCAGCTTTGCCACACCAGGAACTTTAAAAGAGATGGGCTCAATGTTCATGAGTGGAGGTTTTAGGTTTTGAAGGTGGCTTTTGTAAGTATGGGCTTAACTGGTTCAGGAGATGGAAACAGTTTTGTACTGGATGTTACCAATCAGTTTGCTGTTCTTCTTGGGTGGGGGCCACTCCAGAAGGGTTGTGCTTCCTTTACTTAAAGCCAGAATGATTTGGTGTCATTCTTGTTGAGACCCCCCTCCAGGGGTTGCGACCTTGTCGTGGTCGGAGGGCTTGCGCGGTCCAGTGACCCCTTAGGCTTTGCTGGCGGGGGCATCAATACTTTAAGATAGGCTGGTTTTTTTTTAAAAACTGCTTCTAGGTCCGAAAAGCCAAGATGCTGTCTGGCCTAAGCATAACGTGGTAAGGAGTTGATGCCCCTGGTAGGGCTTCCCATGTCAGATAGGCTAAGGGTGAGGATTCTGACTAAGAGTAACCCGCCTTTCTCCTTTCTTGTTTTCTGCCTTCCTTATTTGGCCCTTTTCTCTCTTCGTCTCCCCTTCAAGTCTTCTTTTCCACACTCCTTTTCTCTCTGTGGTCTCCTTAAGATCCGCCGCGTTTGCCGTGCGGTGCGACCGTGTCGAAGGGGGATGAGATCCTGGTGATTGAGAGGGCCAGCGCTCTCAACACATCACTTTGGCTCGAACCTCTCTAGACAGGAAGTACACTTTGGCCCGGGATGTACTAATCGGCTCCCCTTTTTGGGGCTGGGTCAAGACAGGCATGTTTCCCTGCTGGCCAAGTAAACCCCTGCAGTGCTCAGCTCTCTGTTCCCGGGAGTTGGCATGATCAGGGGGGATAGGGTTGGTAGTTTCTGTTTGTCGTATATCTCTCCCGAAGCCTGGAAGGGGTCAAGACATTGGTTTCTTGGCCCTGGCCCTTAGTTGGACTCCAAGGTGGGTGGGTAAGGGAGAGATGAAGCATAATAAACACAATATGGCTTTTCCAAAAACATTCCCCCAAAAGGAAGAGGAAGGCAGCATCCCCTATTTCAGGGGATGTCAAACAGACAGTGATTCCGATACAGAGGTTAGACAGAAGACAGGTTTCTGGGCTTCCTGGCTCGTGATGGAGGGGACGGAGCAGGAAAGACCCCTTTCAGCTCTGAGCCCTTTTGCCATACAAAAGGGCTTCAAGGTATAGCAGGTGACCCTCGGTCCATCAAGAGGTTGAGGAATGGCTCGTTTCTTATTCATTGTAAATCACAAAAACAATCTGAACAGCTGCTAAAAGCAACAAAACTAGTGGACAGGGAGATCAAGGTGACTCCCCACAAACAATTGAATTCATTGAAAGGCGTGATTCGCTGCCAGGATTATTGGTGTCTCAGAGGCAGAGATCAAATCGGAGCTGGCGTCCGGGTGTGACGGAGGTGCGCAGGGTGACGGTAAAGAAGGGTGCAGAAAGAGTGGCCACCAACACCCTCTTTCTGACATTCTGCAACCTGTGCTGCCTCCGGTCATCAAAGTAGGCTACCTGAATGTTTGTGTTCAGCTGTATGTGCCGTCCCGTTGAGATGCTTCAGGTGCCGAGGTTTGGCCATGTCAGGGACCGCTGTTCTGGGAGGAGGGGTGTGGTATTTGCTGCAAGGCAACCCATGATGGGCCGTGTCATGATCCGGCACATTGTGCTAACTGCGGTGGCGACCATCCCTCCTCTTCACGAAACTGTCCTCTTTGGATTCAAGAATCTGCTATACAACGCATCAAACGGAAAAGAAGATCTCGTTTTTTGAAGCCGGAAACAGGTTGTGGGCAGTCAGACGCCGACAGCTTCTTCCTATGCTTCGGCTGTAAAGAAAGTTCCACAGTCCCTACTCGGTCAGTCTGCTGCCAGACTGATGAATTCATGTTTTCAAAGACATTGCAAGTAAGATCTGTCAATTCTGGTGGTAGCAAGTCCACCACCTCCCAACCAAAGTGAATGCCCTGGGGAGGCAAAAAATCCGCCACCCCTCAGACTGCCAGCAGTCTACAACATCTGCTGCTGGGCAGATTATAAAAACCAGCAATCCCGCCGAACTCCTCTGTCCAGGGCCCGTGCGGGCAAGGGAGTTCAACCCAGTGTAGAGATGGTGGAGATGAGGAAGAAACCTCCACCATCTCCCAAACCCAGACCTTCTTCACCTATTGGCAAGTCTGCCAGCAGGTTGAAGACCACATAGTCCAGTGAAACTACAAAATAAATTCACTCCATTGGAAGCAGAAGTTGATGTGGAGATGACTAATCTCTCTCCTTTTCGCCCTCTGCACCATGGATAGTACAATATTCCATTGGAATATCCGTGGACTAAATTCCAACTTCGAGGAGCTGCAGCTTTGTGCCAATCTATATAACCTTCGTCGTGGCTCTTCAGGAAACTAAATTCAAAGCCAGAAGACCTTTACTCTTTCTGGCTTTAATATTCTTTCAAAAACCTGCACAACCATCCACGTTGGGACTGTCGGGCGGTGTTGCCTTCTCCTACATAAAACTCTACTGTATAGTCCTGTCGCTCTGTCTACCTCCCTTCAAGCTGTTGCTGCGAGAGTCACTCTCCACAAGACTGTCACAATCTGTTCCTTTATCTACCTCTTCAAGCGCGGTTTGTCGTCAGGACCTTGTCAGTCTGATAGGAGAACTTCCTCGACCTTTTTTGCTGTTGGGTGACTTTAACGGTCACAATCCTCTTTGGGTAGTGTCAGTACGTCATCCAGAGGTCTGCTAATTGAGGATGTCCTTTCGGATTTGGATTTGTGTTGTCTGAACGACGGATCTGCAACTTACCCCCACTCTTCCACAAGTTCACTTTCGTGTTTAGATTTGTCGGTTTGTGACCCCTCGCTGGTCCTGGACTATGAGTGGTCTGTCCATGACGATCTGCACGGAAGTGACCATTTCCCTGTCCTTCTACAACCTGTAATAACTGAACACGTCTCTGTCTCTCAACATCTAAATTATAAGAAAGCAAACTGGGATCTATTTGCAGCCACTATTTCTAAAGAATTCCAGGACACTGATTTCTTCAGAGTCCGGACCCAGCTGAATCTCTGACTAACACTGTATCAAATGTGCAAAAAGCCTGTATTCCAGTGTCTTCCCATAAACTTCAAATGCCAAAAACACCCTGGTTTGATTCAGACTGCCAACAAGTTTCCAAATTCGAAAACGGGCTCAGCGTCGGGTATACCAACGACCTTCGGGTCCCAACGCTCGAGCCATCAGAAACTCCGTGCTAAATCGAGATACACTTTTAAAATCAGTAAACGTCGGTCCTGGAGAAGTTTCTGCTCCAGGCTGGGCATCGAAAACTTCCAAGAAAAAGTGTGGAACATCATTAAGAAAATCAAAGGGAAGAAACCTGTCCACTGTGAACCATCTCAAGTTTTCGGACTCTTTTTCTAACGGAGAAGAAAAGCAGTTGCTAATCTGCTGGCTTCAACCATTGAAAAGAATTCCTCCTCTTCTAAACAATCAGCCACTTTTGTCAAAAACAAAGCCCTAAAAGAAAAATCACCCTGCAACTTTTCGTCCGACAACATTTGGGAAAATACAATCTTCCTTTCACGTTAAACGAGCTGAAATCTGCCTTACTTTCTTGCAGCGATTCCTCTCCAGGTATAGATGAAATTCATTATGAACTATTGAAACATCTTCCGCAAATAGGTCTGAACATCTGCTACAGTATACACATGTGTGGACTACAGGTTTTTTCCACCCTCTTGGCGGAAAGCCCTCATTATTCCATCCCAAACCTGGAAAAGATCTTTCTAATCCATCAAACTACCGTCCCATAGCTTTGACCAGCTGTGTCTCAATTGATGGAGAAAATGGTCAATGCTAGGCTCATGTGGAAACTCGAAACCGATGGCCTTTTGGCGAAAGAACCAGTGTGGTTTCCGCAAACATCGGATACTGTTGACCATTTGATTCGTCTGGAATCTACACTTCGGATACGCTTTTTGAACAGACAGCATACAGTGGCAATTTTCTTGACTTGGAGAAGGCCTACGATACTACCTGGAAGTCGGGGATACTTCATGATCTCCAACGATCTGGGTTTTTTCGAGGTCATCTTCCGCTTTTTATTCAAAATTTTTTGGCAGAACGACAGTTTCAGGTCCGGGTTGGCACCACTCTCTCTGATGTCCACGAGCAGGAGTTGGTGTTCCACAGGGGAGCATACTGTCTCCTGCCCTCTTTAGTATTAAAATCAACAACATTGTTCAATCAGTTCAGCAGGGTTCAGACTGCTCATTGTTTGTGGATGATTTTGCTGTCTACACAACTGGAAGCCTGTACCTGAGTGTCCAGCGCAGGCTCCAGCTTTGCGTAGATAAAATCCATCGGTGGGCGGATGAAAACGGTTTCACCTTTTCTCCAACAAAGACGCAGTGTATTCACTTCCATAATTTCCGTCAGTTTTTCCCAGATCCTGAACTTCAAGTAGGGAAATCTCCCATTCCAGCTGTTAAAGAGGCCAAATTTCTGGGAGTCATTTTGACCAGAAACTTAACTTTCTCAGCCACATCAAACACCTCAAACTGCTTGCCAGAAAGCACTGAATATTCTGCGGGTCGTAGCGCACACCGACTGGGGCGCTGATAAGAAAACTTTGCTGCACCTCTACAGAGCCTTGGTCCGTTCCAAACTGGACTACGGTTGTGCTGTCTACGGCTCCGCAAGATCGTCTTACCTAAACTCTTGGACCCTATCCACCATCAAGGGCTTCGTCTCTGTCTTGGAGCGTTCCGCACCACCCCTGTGTACAGCCTGTACGCAGAGGCGGGTGAACCTTCATTGTCCAACCGCAGGTTGAAACTGTCTTTGAATTATTATATCGACTGTTCTCAGAACCGCAGAATCCTGCCTATGACTGTGTCTTTGACCCTCCGTTCCAAAGTAAGTTTGAAAACAACCCGAAATGTATTCCACCGTTTGGTCTTCGTATGCGGCCTCACGTGCGGAATGCAGGTCTAGACCTAGGAGTTTGTCGGATTTTTCCAAGTTTCCGGATCACCTCGTGGACCTTTTTCACACAGAGATTCGTTTTCGATTTTGTTGAGCTTTTTCGTAAAG
>JAFLJL010002683.1:0-17500 GCA_018398815.1 Conus ventricosus
CCCCTCCACCCAAACCCCCAAATAAAAAGGGAACCCCAAAAACCCCCAAAAAAACCACCACCCCCCAAACCCCCAAAAAAACCCCAAACCCCTCTTCACCCCTCACCCCCCCCAACCGTCATAAAGCAGACCCCAAACCAATTAACACCCCACCAGACCCCGCCAAAACGTCAAAAGAACCCCCAAAAACCCCATCATTTAAAACCCACCACCACCCCCGCCCAAAATCATAAAACAACCCAAAAACCTCATTACACCATTTCCCCCTGACCCCCCCCCGAAAAGCCCAACCCCCCAAAAAATCATAAAACCCCCCATTCCCCCCCCCAAAAAACCAAAACAACCCCAACACCCCAAACCCATTGGGGCCCCCCAAAACCCCAAAAAAAACCCCAAAACCCCAAAAACCTCATCACGACCCCCAACACTATAACAGACCCCCAAAAACCCTCATTTAAACCCCAAGACCCCCCACCCAAAAAACCCCCAAACCAAATCCCCAAACCCCCAAGCCCCCCAACACTCATAAAACCCCAAAACCCCAAACCCATCCCACCCCACCCCCCAACACCCTAAAAACCCCAAAAACCCCATAAAAAAAACCCCCCCCCCCCTAAACCCCCCCCCGCAAAGGCAACCCCAAAAAACCCCCCCCCAAAAACAATTTCCCAAACCCCCAAAAAAACCCCCAAAAAACAACCCATCCCCCACTCCCCCCACCTAAACAACCCCCAAAAACCCTTTTTTAACACCCCCCACGACCCCGCCAACACGTCAAAACAGACCCCCAAAACCCCTTTATTTCACCCTTCACCACTGACCCCGCAAAAACCCTCAAAAAGCAACCCCAAACCCCTTAACAACACCCCTACCCCCCAAACCCCAAACAAACCCCAAACACCTCATTAACACCACCCCACTGACCCCCCCAACATCAAAAAACCCCAAACACCTTTACATTAACACATCCACCAAAACCCCCCCAAAAACTCATAACAACCCCAAAACACCCCCCATACCCCCCCAAAAACCCACCAAAAAAACCCAAAACCCAAAACAAACCCCCCACCAAACCCCCAACCCCCATAAAACGACCCAAACCCCCAAAACCCCCCCCACCCACCCCCCAACACTCAAAACCCGACCCCAAAAAAACACCATCCACCCTGCCCCCAAACCATAAAAAAGACCCCCAAAAAACCCATTAACAACTTCACACGACCCCCCCCACCCATAAAACCCCCCCCCCCAAAAAATAAAAAATCCCCCTCCCCCCAACCGCAAAAGAAAAACCCCCCCTCATTAAAAACCCCCCCCAAATGACCCCCAACACTTTAAAAAAAACCCCAAACACCCATTAACCCCACAACCCCAACCCCCCCAAACCTAAACAACCCCCAAAACCCCAAAAAATTACCAGACCCCCAACCAAAAACACCCCAAAAACCCCCAAAAAAACCCCCCCCCCCAAACTCCAAAACGACCCCAAAAACCCCCCCAAAAACCCCCCCCACTACCCCCCCAACAGCAAACCCCAACCCCCAAAAAAAAAAACCCTCCACCCCTCCCCCCCCCAAAAAAGCCCCCCCAACAAACCCAAAACCCCCCCCCACCCTACCCCCAACATCAAACAGAACCCCAAAAACCCCAAAAAAAAAGCCCCCACACCTCATAACAACCCCAAACCTTTTAAAAACCCCCCCCCCCCACCCCCCCAACCCCATAAACGACCCAAACACCCATTAAAAATCCACCACCCCCCCAAAGCATAAAGCAACCCCAAACACCTATAAAAACCAACCCCCCCCCCGCCCCCAAACCAAAACCCAACCCCCCCTAAACACCCCCCAAACCCCCCAAAAAAAACCCGACCCAAAACCTCTTAACACCATCCCCACTGACCCCGCCAAAACTCAAAACGCCCCAAAACCTCAAACACCCCCCCAGACCCCCCCAACCTCATAAACAACCCCCAAAAACCTCAAACCCCCCCTACCCCCCCCCCAAAAAAAAAAAACCCCAAAAAAATCCCCAAACCCCCCAACCCCAAAAAACCCCAAACAAACCCCCAAAAAACCCCCCCCACCCCCCACCCAACCCCCCCCAAACTCATAAACAACCCCCCCCCCCCCCAACTTTAAAACCCCACCCCCCAACCCCCGCCCGACCCCAAAAACCCCCATTTTAAACCACCCCACCACCCCCCAAAAACCTTTTTCCCAAACCCCCCAAAACTTTTAAACCCAAACCCCAAACCCCCAACTCAACCACCCCCCAAAAAACCCCTAAAAAACAAACCCCCCAACCCCCCAAACCCAAAAACCCGCCCCAAAACCCTTAACCCATTCACCACTGACCCCGCCAAAATCCAAAAAGCCCCAAACACCTCAAAACCATCCCCACTGACCCCGAACACGTCATAAAAAACCCCAAACACCCTTTTAAAAAAAACCACCCCTACCCCCCCAAAAAAAAAAACCCCCAAAAACCCAAAAAACCATACCCCCCCACGCCAAAAAACCCCCAAAACCCCACAAAAACCCCCCCAAACCCCCCCCACTAAAAGCAACCCAAAACCCAAAACACCCCAAACCCCACACCCCCCAAAACTCAAAAACAACCCCCCAACCACATTAACAACCCCAACCCCCCAACACCATAAAAAACCCCAAAACCCTCATAAACCCCACACCACTAAACCCCCAAACCTAAAAACCCCAAAATCCAAAACCCCCCAAAACCCCCCAAACCTAAGGGGCCCCAAAAAACCATTTAAAAACCCCAAAAACCTCCCCCCAAACCCCCCATAAACGCCCCAAACAACCCAACAACCCACCACCACGACCCCCCCCAAACCCAAAAAGCAACCCAAAAAACCCCAAATTTAAAACCACCACCACGCCCCGCCAAAACGCAAAAGCAGACCCCAAAAAAAAAAACCCACCCCAACCCCCCAAACCCAACCCCCCACCCCCAAACACCACCCCCACCCCCCAAACCAAAAAACCCCAAAAAAACCCCCCCCACCCCCAACCCAAACCCCCCCCCCCAAAAAACCCAAACAACCCCCAAAAAACCCCCCCAGCCCCCCCCCCCAAAAAAAAACCCCAAAATACCCTTTCCCTTACCCCCCCCCCCCAAAAAGGACCCCAAAAACCTCATTTAAAAAAAACCCCCCCCCAACCCCCCCCAACACGTTAAAAAACCCCAAACCCCATTAACACCCCCACAAACCCCCCCCCATAAACCCGACCCCCAAAACCCCACATTAACCCCCAACCCCCCCCCAAAACCCAAAACAGACCCCCCCCCCCTATTAAACCATTCCCCCTCCCGCCCAAAACGTCAAAAGCAACCCCCAAACACCTCATTAACACCACACCCTCCCCGCCAAACCTTAAAGACCCCCAAAAACCCATTAACCCAAACCCCCTACCCCGCCAACACGTCAAAAAGCCCCAAAACCCAAACAACCCCCCAAACCCCCCAAAACCCCCAAAAAACCCCCCCCCACAAAAAAATTTATAACCCCCCCACCAAAAAACCCCCAAAAAACCTCACAAACCCCCCACCCCCAAAACCCCCCCCCCCCAAAAACAACCCCAAAAACCTTATTTAACCCCCCCCCCCGCCAAACCATAAAAAACCCCAAACACCCATTTAAAACCCCCAAACACCCCCAAACCATAAACCCCACCCCCCAAACCTCATAAACCCCCCCAAAACCCCCCCAACACTCCTAAAAACCCCAAACACTCATAACAACCCCAACCCCCCAAAAAAACCCAAAAAAAACCCCAAAAACCCCCCATTAAAACACCCAAACCCACCCCCCACACCAAAACAAAAAAAACACCCTTCACCATCCACCCTGACCCGCCAACACCAAAAAAACCCCAAACCCCTTTTCCCCCACCAAACCCGCCAACACGTCATAACAACCCCAAAACCCCCCAATTTTCCCCACCATGACCCCCCCAACCTTAAACAGCCCCAAAAAACCTAAAACCCCCCCATACCCCCCAAACCCAAAAAAACCCCCCCCTAAACCCCCCAAAAACCCCCCCCCCCCACCATAAAAAAACACCCATTCAACCCCGCCCCCCAACACAAAAACCCCCCCCCCACCCCAAAAAAACCTTCCCCCCACCCCCCCCCCCAAACCCCCAAAAAACCCCAAACCCCCCAAAAAAACCCACACCACTACCCCCCCCCCCCAAAAAAAAACCCCAAAAACCCCAAAACCAATAACCCTATCCCGCCAAAACTCAAAAAACCCCAAACACCCTTTATTAACACCCCCCCACCCCCCCCCCTAAAAAACCCCAAACACCCATTAACCCATACCCCCAACCGCAAAAGAAAAAACCCCAAAAAACACCCTACCACTCCCCCCAAACCCAAAAAACCCCCCAAAACCCCCCAAAAAAAAACCCCCCCAAAAGCCCAAAACCCCAAAAAAAACCCCCCCATAAAAAAACCCCCCCCCCCTTACCCCCCAAAAACTCATAAACAACCCAAAACCCAACACCCTAAAAGACCCCCCAAAACTATAAACAATCCCCAAAACCCCCCAAAACCCAAACCCCCCCAAAACCCCCCCACTCATAAACGACCCCAAAAACCTCAAAAACCCAAAACCCCACCCAAAACCCCAAAAAAGACCCCCAAAACCCCATAAACCCCCCCCCCCCCCCAAAACCCTAACCCCCCCAAAACCCCCAAAAAAACAATCCCCCACTGACCCCCCCAAAAACCCATAAAACCCCCCAAAAACCCCCCACTTAAAAAATACCCCCCCCCAAACGTCAAAAGCGACCCCAAAAAAATCTAAAACCCCACACCCCCCCAAACCTTTAAAACAACCCCCCCCCTAAAACCCTTCCCCCACCCCCCCCAAACTAAAAACCCCAAAAAACCCCCTTAAAAAAAACCCCCCCTGACCCCCCCAAACACGTCAAAAAAACCCCAAAAACCCCCAAAAAACCTCCACCACCCCCAAACCCAAAACCCCCCCCAAAACCCAAACCCCAAACCCCCCCCCCCCCCCAAAAATCATAACAAACCCCAAAACCCCCCCCCTTAACCCCCCACCCTACCCCCAACACCATAAAAAACCCCCCCAAAAAAAAAAACCCCAACACCCCCCCCCAAACCATAAAAAACCCCCCCATCATTAAAAAAATCCACCCTGCCCGGGAAAAACGTCAAAAAGCGACCCCAAACAAACCCCATCTTAACCCCCATTCAAACCCCTGACCCCCCCCAACACTCCTAAACAACCCCAAAACCTCATTTAAAAACCATTTACCCCTGACCCCGCCAACACGTCATAAAACAGCCCCAAACAAAATCAAACAACCATTCCCCCCTGACCCCCCCCAACCCTCTAAACAACCCCAAACACCTCTTAACAACATTCACCACTGGGCCCCGCCAACAAATTTTAAAAAGAAACCCCAAACCCCCTCATTAACAACCCTTCCCCCACTGACCCCCCCCAACAACCCTAAAGCAGACCCCCAAAAACCCCCATCAAACACCATCCCCAAATGACCCCCCCAATCAAATTTTTAAAGCAGAAACCCCAAAAAACCTCATCATTATCACCATTTACCACGACCCCCCCAACAAATCAAAACAACCCCCAAAAACCTCCATTAACACCATTCACCCCCTGACCCCGCCAACAAATTCCCCTAAAAAACAGCCCCCAAAAAACCCAAACCTTTTAAAAACCCCCCACCACGACCCCCCAACACTTTTAAACAAACCCCCAAAAAACCTCATCATTTAAAACCATTCTCACGGGCCCCCCGCCCCGCCAAAACGTTTTTAAAGCAGACCCAAAAAACATCATCCTTAACACCATCCCCACGACCCCCCCCCCCAATACTTTTAAAAACAACCCAAAACACCTCAACAATAACAAAAACCACCACTAAACCCCCCCAACCCCTTAAAAAGCAGACCCCAAAAAACCTCATTAACACCATTCACCACCCTCTCCGCCCCAACCCCCTTATAAAGCAGACCTAAACACCTCCCTTTAAAAAACAACCACCACTGACTAAAATTTAAAAATTCACCACCGACCCTCCATCACGTAAAAAGGCAAAAGCAAATACCTCAAAGAAAACGTTTTTTCCCGTAAACCCTTTTCACCCCGTTAAAAACAGACCAAAAAACCTCATTAAAAAAAAAGTTTTACCAGTACCATTTAACACGTTAAAAACCGACCGAAATACCTCATTAAAAAAACATTTTTTCAAAACCAAGTCAAAACTATTAAGCAACCCGCAAAAACCTCCTTTAAAAACATTTTCCCCGCACCTGCCAACACGTTTTAAAGCATATCCAAAAACCCCCATTTAAAAACCTTTACCCTACCTGTCAACCTTAACAAGGGAAAACCCCTCAAACATTTTTTAAAAAATTTTTTATGTCCCTGCCAAACGTTACAAGCAGACAAAACACCTCAAACATTAAAAACATTCACTATGTACCCGCTGCCCCAAGTTCAAAGCAGACAAAACACCTCAAACATTTAAACATTTCACTATTACCCGCCACATGTTACAAAGCAACAAAACCCCCCCATTTAAAACCTTCACTATTAACCCCCCCCAGCATTTTCCCAAAACAAAACAAAACCCCTCACAATTTAAAAGGGATTTACTATTACCCCCGCCCGCCTGTTTCAAACAGAGCAAAAAACCCCCCATTTAAAAACATTCACTAAGTACCCGCAAACCTATAAAGCAGAACCCCCAAAAGCCTCACACAAAAACGTAAAAAAAAAACCCTCTCGTCATTAAATTTAAGGGGTTTTTTAAAAGGAAAAAAGAAGTCACACAGTCCCTTTTAAACCCCCAAAAACCCTTTTAGAAAACACACCAATACTTTATTGGGTGAAACCCCCCCCTTAGCCCCCCACCAAAGGGCCTATTCCCCCTTCCCCCGGGCCCCCCCTCCCCCCCCCCCCCCCCCCCCCCGACCTCGCAGCAAAAAACTCCCCCCTCCCTCTCCTCACCCCACCCCTTTTCCCCCCGCCCTTTTTCGCACCAGCTGAAAATTTAAACTTCGGGGGGGGGGGGGGGGGGGGGGGGGGGGGGGGGGGGGGGGGGGGGGGGGGCGGGGGTAATGTAATTCTAAAAATTACTTCAAATTTTTGGGGAAAATTTTAAAAGTTTCGCCCAAATAATACAGTTTGTCCCCAAAAACAATGCAGAGAAAAAATTTGCCGTTTTCCCCCCCAAAAAAAAGTCCCTTTTGGGGTCCCGGGAAATGTCAAGAGGGTTTTTTTTTTGGGTTTTTTTTTTTTTCAAAAAAGGAACCGTACAAAAGGAAATTTTCTGGGGAGGGAACGAAAATGGGGGAAAGTGAACCCCCTTGTACCGGCACTCAATTTTTTTATGGGGTCCCTTTGATTTTTTTTACTGCGGGTGTTGTTGCCCCCTTTGCCTTTTTCAGTGGGGAGTCTGGCAAAACACTTTTTTTTTTTTAAATTTTTTCACAGCTATTTTCCCTTTTAAACCCTGAGAACAAGCTACCAAATTTTCCCAAAAATTCAACATGATGGCAACAATTGTTTTTAGACAAACAAAAACTAATCAAACACTAAATATATTCAAATAAAGGGGTTGGGCTTTAAGGGGTTTTGATTTTTAAATTTAAAAAATCCCACCCCCTCTTACTCTTTGCGTATTTTAAAAGTAACGCGCTACCCCCCCCCAGGTTTTGCAGTTCATCGGGACCTCTCAAGCAAGAGGTCAAACAACATCTTTTAGTTTTCAGGGGTTTAACGAAAATTTTTTTTTTTTACGTTCATTCAAAGCAAAAGCAAAGCACATCGTTCACAGAAAGAGAATAACCTTTTGAATCACTCTTTAACCCCTCAGTATCAAAAAGCAAAATTTTTTGGGAAAACACATTGTACAAACATTAAAACGGATAGTGCTGCGTTCGGGACAAGACAAGGCATTTCTGCTTTTTCACACACACAAATACACGCAAGGGGAGGGGGGGGGGGGGGGGGGGGGGGGGGGGGGGGGGGGGGGGGGGGGGGTGGGGGGGGGGGGGGGGGGGGGGGGGGGGGGGAAGGGGGGGGGGGCTGGGGGACCGAACCTCCCCACAAGGACTGACTGGGTTTGGGTCACGAAATTTATGGGGAAACCCCGCACACTGGGGCCTAAATACCTAAACTTACTGTAACTGAAAGCCCATGGGAACCACCGAAAGGGGTCCCACGGGTCACCCGAAAGTAAACCGGGCAGAAAGGGGGGTAAGCCTGGGATCTGCCTTTCCCCAAAGATGGGCCTTTACACCTTTGAAAAGCAGGTCCGTGTTGGACCCTTCCCCGGGAAAAATGACTGGGTTTTTTCGATGAGGGGGAAAGTAAATACACTGCTTTCGATTTGATTCAGGAAACCAAATTTTTAAGCAATTTTAGAAAATGAAGGAAAAAGAACCTCTGGCGTGTTTTTGGGTTTATTTTGGGGAAACCCTTTTTTGTGGGGTTTTTGTGTTTGTGTTGTGTTGTTGGGTTTTGTGTGGGTTTTGTGTGTTTTTTTGTGTTGTATAAAGTGTCACTTAAGTTTGAACATGGGGAAAATTGTCAAACGGGAAATGTTAATCCTAGCAAAAGCCGAAATAAAAATTTTTATTGTCCGTACATGCCTTTATTAAAAACTGATGGAACATTTAACTCATTTAAATCCACCACAAAGTGCGATGCAACAAACGTTCATAAAAAACCCCGTCCGCTTGTCAACTCTCCTGACACTTGCCCAAACCCCCCCAAAAACTAAATAATGAATTTAAACCCCAAAAAACCCCCTAAAAGAAACCCCCCAAAGATAGGCAACCCTAAACCCCCCCAAAAACGTCACTAATGAAAACAACCCTAAAACCTACCCAAAAAACGTCCCTAATGAAAACAAACCCCTAAACCCACCAAAAAAACTTTACTAAAGATAACAACCCATAAAGCCCCAACCCCAAAAAGTCACTAAGAAACAAAACCCCTAAAGCCTACCCAAAAACTAAAAATATACAAACCCCTAAGCCCACCAAAAGACTCATAAAAATAGCAACCCCTTAAAAACCCCCTAAAAGACTCAGCAATTAACAACCCATAAAGCCTACCAAAAACTCACTAAAAGATAGCAACCCAAAAAGCCCCCTAAAAACCGGGCACAATGATAGCAACCCATAAAACAACCCAAAAAACGTCACTAATGAAAACAACCCATAAAGCCCCCCCAAAAGACGCCTAATGAAACCAAACCCCTAAAGCCCCCCAAAAAACTCACAAAGAAAACAACCCTAAAGCCCCCCAAAGACGTCACTAATTATAACAACCCATAAAGCCCAACCCAAAAAACTCACTAATTTATAAACAACCCAAAAGCCTACCCAAAAACTCACAATGATAAACAACCCAAAAAAACCCCAAAAAAACTTTACTAAAGATAACAACCCATAAAGCCCACCAAAAGCTCACTAAAGAAGCAAACCATAAAGCCCCCCAAAAGACCTCACTAAATACCAAACCATAAACCCAAATAAAAGACGTCAGCAAAGATAACCCAACCCCCTAAACCCCACCCAAAAAACCTCCACCCAATGATAACCAAACCCCTAAAGCCCCCCCAAAAGACGTCACAATGATAACAACCCATAAACCCAAAACCCAAAAAAACTCAAATAATGAAAAGCAACCCATTAAAACCCCCCAAAAACGCACTATGAGGGAAAAAACCCAAAAAAGCCCCACCAAAAACTCACTAATGAAAACAACCCCTAAAGCCTACCCAAAAAACGGCACAAAATAACAACCCAAAGCCCAACCCAAAAGACTCAACTTAAAGAAAAACCCATAAAACCCACCAAAAAACGTCCTAATGATAAGAACCCTAAAGCCTACCAAAAGACTACTAAAAATAACAACCCTTAAAACCTAAACCCCAAAGACGTCACTAATGATAAAAACCCATAAAGCCCACCAAAAAAACGTCCCCAAAAGATACAACCCATAAACCCACAAAAGACTCACAATGATAGCAACCCAAAAGCCCACCAAAAAAAAACTCCCTAAAAAAACAACCCTAAAACCTACCCAAAAAAACGTCACTAATGATAACAACCCATAAAGCCTACCAAAAACTCACTAATGAAACAACCCTTTAAACCCACCAAAAAACGTCCCCAATGATAAAAACCCCCTAAAGCCCACCAAAAGACTCAATAAAAACCCAAAACCTCCCCAAAAAACCTCACTAATGAAGCAACCCATAAAGCCCACCAAAAAACGTCACTATGATAGCAAAACCCCTAAAGCCCACTAAAAGGGCGTCACAATGATACAACCCATAAAGCCAACCCAAAAAACTCACTAATGAAACAACCCATAAACCCACAAAAGAGGGGCAGCAAGGGTAGCAACCCATAAAGCCTACCAAAAACGTCACTAATGATAACAACCCATAAAGCCCACCAAAAGACGTCCCCTTTAAAAATAACAACCCATAAAGGGCCCCCCAAAAACGTCACTAATGATAGCAACCCAAAAAGCCCACCCAAAAACGTCCCCTAATATAACAACCCCTAAACCTACCAAAAGACGTCACAATGATAACAACCCCCAAAGCCTACCAAAAACGTCAGCAAAGATAGCAACCCATAAAGGCCCCACCAAAAGACGCCCCTAATGAAACAAAACCCCCAAAAACCCACCCAAAAACGTCACTAAAATTCAAACCCTAAAGCCCACCAAAAGACTCACTAAAGATACAACCCCAAAAACCCACTAAAAGACTCACAATGATACAACCCCCTAAAGCCTACCCAAAAACGTCACAATGATTTAAAAACCCTTAAACCCCCCAAAGACGTCCCCTAAAGATAAAAACCCATAAAGCCCCCCAAAAGACTCAATAATGATAGCAAACCCCTAAAACCCACCCAAAAGGGCTTCACTAATGAGAACAACCCCTAAAGCCTACAAAAACTTCACTAATGATAACAACCCCAAAAAACCAAACCAAAAAAACCCCAAAGATAAAAACCCATAAAGCCCACCAAAAACTCAATAATGATAAAACCCATTTAAACCAAACCCCAAAACGTCCTAATAATAACAAACCCCTAAATCCTACCAAAAACGTCACTAATGATAACACCCCCTAAAGCCCACCAAAAGCCCCACTAATGATAGCAACCCATAAAACCCACCAAAAGACGTCAAACAAAGATACAACCCTTTAAAGGGCCCCACCAAAAAACCGTCACAAAAAAAAAACAAACCCCTAAAGGGCCCACCAAAAAAAAAGTCACTAAAAGATAACAACCCAAAAGCCTTTCCCAAAAAAACTCCCCCTAAGGGTTCAAACCCCAAAAACCCACCAAAAGAAAACCCCCTAATATAACAACCCATAAAACCCACCAAAAAACGTTTACTAATGATAACCATAAAGCCTAAACCCAAAAAAGTCACTAATTACCCAACCCCTAAAGCCCACCAAAAGAAAAGTCACTAAAGAAGCAACCCATAAAGCCCCCTAAAGAATCAGCAATGATAGCAACCCATAAAGCCACCAAAAACGTCACAAAAAATACAAAAACCCCTAAAGCCCCCTAAAAGGGCGTCACCCAAAGATACAAACCCCTAAAGCCCACCAAAAAAACTCACAAAAGATAACAACCCCCTAAAGCCCACCAAAACGTCACAAAGATAAAAACCCTAAACCCAAAAAAAAACGTCACTAAAGATAGCAACCCAAAAAGCCCACCCAAAAAAACTCACTAATGATAACAAACCCCCTAAAGCCTACCAAAAAACGTCACAAATGAAAACAAAAACCCCTAAACCCCACCAAAAGACTCGCAAGATCCCAACCCCCTAAAGCCCCCAAAAAAACGTCACTAATGAAACAACCCATAAAAACCCACCAAACCGTCCCCTAATGATAGCAACCCCCTAAAGCCCACCAAAAGACGTCACTAATGATAGCAACCCCCTAAAGCCCACTAAAAGACTCACAAAGGGTACAACCCATAAACCCCACCAAAAAAACTCACAATGAAACAACCCAAAAGCCCAACCCAAAAAACCACAAAAGATAACAACCCCCTAAAGCCCACCAAAAACTCAATAATGAAGCAACCCAAAAACCCACCAAAAAACTCACTAAAGAACAACCCATAAAAACCTACCAAAAGGGCCCCCACTAAAGATAACAAACCCCAAAAAACCTACCAAAAAACTTCACAATGAAACAACCCCCTAAAACCCTACCAAAAAACGTTTACTAATGATAACAAACCCCAAAAAACCCACCAAAAACTCACTAATGAAACAAACCCCAAAAAACCTACCAAAAGACGTCCCTAATAAAAAACAACCCATAAATTTCCACCAAAAAACTTTACTAATATAACAACCCATAAAAAACCCCCCAAAAAACTCACAAAAGTAACAACCCATAAAACCCCCCTAAAAGACGTCACAATGAAACCAAACCCCAAAAACCCCCAAAAACGCACAAAACAACAACCCAAAAAGCCAAACCCAAAAAACGTCACTAAAAGATAACAACCCCCAAAAACCTACCCAAAAAACGTCACCCAAAAGATACAAAACCCCTAAACCCAAAAGCCCCACCAAAAGATAACAACCCCCTAAACCCACCAAAAACTCACTAAAGTAACCCATAAAGCCTACCAAAAACTCCTAATATACAACCCAAAAGCCCACCAAAGAAGTCACAAAATTTCAACCATAAAGCCCACTAAAGAAAATCAGCAATGATAGCAACCCAAAAAAGCCTACCCAAAAAACGTCACAAAAAAAACCAAACCCCAAAAAACCCACAAAAAAACGCACAATGATACAACCCATAAACCTACCAAAAGACGCACTAATGATAACAACCCAAAAAAGCCCCCCAAAAAAGTCACTAATGAAACCCAAACCCCCCAAAACCCAAACCCCCAAAACGCACTAAGATAGAAACCCCTAAAACCCACCAAAAAACGTCACTAAATAACAACCCCCAAAAAACCCAAACCAAAAAACGCCAAAGATAAAAACCCCAAAAGCCAAACCCAAAAACGTCACAATATACAACCCAAAAGCCCACCAAAAGACGCAAATAATGAAACACCCCCTAAAGCCCCCCAAACGACGTCACAAAAAACAACCCATAAAGCCACCAAAAACTCCCCTAAAGTAGCAACCCATAAAGCCCACTAAAAAAACCCTCAGCAAAGAAAACAACCCATAAAGCCCCACCAAAAGACGTCACTAAAGATAACAACCCCCCAAAGCCCACCAAAAACGCCCCTAAGATAAAAAACCCCTAAACCCACGCAAAAGACTCCCCCTAATGATAGCAAAACCCCTAAAACCCAACCCCAAAAAACGTCACTAATGATAACAAACCCCAAAAGCCCCACCAAAAAACTCCCTAAAAGAAACCCAAACCCCAAAAACCAAACCCCAAAAAAACGTCACTAAGATACCAACCCCCTAAAGCCACCAAAACGTCACTAATGAAACAACCCTAAACCCCCCCAAAAGACGTCCCCTAAGGGAAAAAACCCCCCAAAAAACCCACAAAAGACGTCACTAAAAATAAAAAACCCCTAAAGCCTACCAAAAAACGCCCAAGAAAAAAACCCAAAGGCCACCAAAAAAAAACGTCACTAAAGACAGCAACCATAAAGCCCACTAAAAAACGTACAATGACAGCCCCCCATAAAGCCCACCAAAAGACGTCACAATAAACAAACCCCCAAAACCAAAACCAAAAAAACCCACAATGATAAACAACCCCTAAACCCTACCAAAAGACTTTACCAAAGATACAAAACCCCTAAAGCCCACCAAAAAACTTCCCCTAATGGGTAACAACCCCCTAAACCAAAAAAAGACTCACAAAAAAAAAACAACCCATTAAACCTAACCCTTTAAAACGTCACTATGATAAACAAAACCCCTAAAGCCCACCAAAAAACTCACTAAATAAAGCAACCCCATAAAGCCCACCCAAAAACGTCACAATGATACAAACCCCTAAAGCCACCAAAAACGTCACTAAGAAAAACAACCCATAAAGCCCACCCAAAAACGTCACAATGGGTACAAACCCCTAAAACCCACCAAAAACGCACTAATTATAACAACCCCAAAAACCCACCAAAAAACGCACTAAAGAAAAACAAACCCCTAAAGCCCACCAAAAAAAAGTCACTAATAATCCAACCCCCTAAAGCCCACCAAAAAACGTCACTAAAAAAAAAAAAACCCATAAAACCTACCCAAAAAAGTCACTAATGATAACCCAACCCCTAAAGCCTAAACCAAAAAAACGTCACTAATGATAACCAAACCCCTAAAAAACCCCAAAAACCCAAAAAACGCAAAATGAAAAACCCGCCCCCTAAACCCACCCAAAAAACTCCTAATATAACAACCCCAAAAAGCCTAACCAAAAAAACGCACAATAATAACAACCCCTAAAACCTACCCAAAAAACGTCACTAAAGAAAAAAAAACCCAAAAGGGCCCACCGAAAGCCCTCCCTAATGAAAAGCAACCCTAAAGCCCCCCTAAAAGACGTCCAAAGAAACAACCCCCAAAAAACCCCCCAAAAACTTTACTAAATTTATAACAACCCAAAAAACCCCCCCAAAAGACGCACTAATGATAAAACCCTAAAGCCAAAACCAAAAAACCCTCACTAAAGATAGCAAAACCCCTAAAGCCCACCAAAAAAAACGCCCTAAAAGATCCAAAACCCCCCAAAACCCCCCAAAAAACCCTTTACAAAAGAAAACAACCCATAAAGGCCCACCAAAAACGTCACAATGATAGCAAACCCCAAAAACCCACCAAAAGACGTCCAATAAAATACCCCAAACCCCTAAAACCCAAAAGACTTTAGCAAAAGATAGCAACCCCCTAAACCCCACCAAAAAAACGTCACAAGAAAGCAAAACCCCTAAAAACCCCTAAAAACGGGACAATGAAAAACAACCCCTAAACCTACCAAAAGACTCCCCAATGATAACAACCCAAAAGCCCCCCCAAAAACCAAAATGAAAAACAACCCTAAAGCCCACCAAAAGGTTTTCACTAATGATAGCAACCCAAAAAGCCCACCAAAAGACTCACTAAAGATAACAACCCATAAAGCCTAACCCAAAAAAGCACTAAAGATAAAAAACCCATAAAAACCTACCAAAAAAAATCGCAATGAAGCAACCCATAAAGCCCACCAAAAAACGTCCCCTAAAGATAACAACCCCCAAAAAACCCCCCAAACGACGCACAATTTATACCCCATGCCCACCAAAAAAACTCACAATGAAAAACAACCCATAAAACCCACTAAAAAACGTCACAATGAAAGCAAACCCCTAAACCTCCCCAAAAAAAATCCCCCAAAAAAACAACCCATAAAGCCTAACCCCAAAAAAGTCACAATTAAAAACAACCCCTAAAGCCAAACCAAAAAACGCACTAAGAAACAACCCATAAACCCCACCAAAAGACGTCCCAAATGATAACAACCCATAAAGCCCACCAAAAACTCACTAATAAACAACCCCCCTTTAAAAACCCACCAAAGACGTCCTAAATAACAACCCCCTAAAAACCTATCAAAAGACCCTCACTAATGAAAACAACCCCTAAAGCCTACCAAAAGACGTCCTAATGATAAACAAACCCAAAAAACCCCCCTAAAGCCCTCAGCAAAGATAGCAACCCAAAAAAAGCCACCAAAAACGTCACTAAAGTAACACCCCTAAAACCTACCAAAAGAAATTTCCAATGATAACAACCCCTAAACCTACCAAAAGATGCCCCAATGGGAAAACCATAAAAGCCAGCCAAAAGACACACTAAAAATAAACAACCCCCTAAACCAAACCAAAAAAAGTCACTAATGAAATTTCAAACCAATAAAGACAACTAAAAACGTCACAATGAAAACAACTCCCTAAAGCCAACCAAAAACCAAAATTAAAGATGATAACCCCCATAACGCCAACCAAGACACCACAAATTTATAACCACAAAGCCAGCCAAGACACTTCCCCTAATAAAACACGTCAAAAACCAACCAAGACAAAGTCACTAAAGAAAAAACCCCATAAAGCCAACCGAGACAAGCCACTATTGAAAACCACAAAGCCAGCCAAAACACGCACTAATTAAAAGGGTTTGAAAGCAACCAAGACACCACTAGTGAGACACTTAAAAAAACCCAAAGAAAACACGTCCCCAGTGAAGACACGTTAAAAGCCAACCAAGACACGTCACTAATGATAACACTTTGTAAAGCCAACCAAGACAAGTCACTAATGATAACACGTTATAAAGCCAACCAAGCCCACGTCACTAATGATAACACGTTGTAAAGGCAACCAAGACACTCACTAATGATGACACTTATAAAACCAACCAAGACAACGTCACTAATAATGACACGTAAAAAGCCAACCAAGACACTCACTAATGATGACACTTATAAAACTCAACCAAGACACGTCACTAATAGTGACACGTTAAAAGCCAACCAGACACGTCACTAATGATGACGCGTTATAAAGCCAACCAAGACACGTCACTAATGATGACACGTTATAAACCCAAACCCAAAGACACGTCACTAATGATGACACGTTTAAAGCCAACCAAGACACGTCACTAAAACACGTTATAAAGCCAACCAAGACACGTCACTAATGATGACACGTTATAAAGCCAACCAAGACACCTCACAATGATGACACTTTGTAAAGCCCACCAAGACACGTCGCTAATAAAGACACGTCATAAAGCCAACCAAGACACGTCATTAATGATGACACGTTATAAGCCAACCAAGACACGCGCCTAATGAGACACTTATAAAGCCAACCAAGACACGTCGCTAATGATGACACTTTTATAAAGCCAACCAAACACGTCACTACTAATGATGACACGTTAAAAACCCCAACCAAGACACGTCACTAATAATGACACGTTAAAAAGCCAACCAAGAAAACGTCACTAATGAGACACGTTATAAAACCAACCAAGACACCCCACTAATAGTGACACGTTATAAGCAACCAAGACACGTCACTAATGATGACACGTTATAAGCCAACCAGACACGTCACTAATATGAAAAGTTATAAAGCCAACCAAGACACGTCACTAATGATAACACTTATAAAGCCAACCAAGACACGCACTAATGATGACACGTTGTAAGCCCAACCAAGACACGTCGCTAATGATGACACGTCAAAAAGCCAACCAAGACACGTCACTAATGAGACACGTTATAAAACCACCCCAAGACACTCCCCTAATGATGACACGTTATAAACCAACCAAAAACACGTCGATAATGATGACACTTATAAAGCCAACCAAGACACGTCGCTAATGATGACATTTTATAAAGCCAACCGAGAAAACGCATAATAAGTCATGTTA